>JAHPZR010008714.1:0-15000 GCA_019787425.1 Platygyra sinensis | reverse complement strand
CAATTGCGGCAGAGAGGTTTGTGACATTTAAAAGCACCTGCTGAAGGAGTTTAATGACTGGATCACTCAACTCAAGGGTTTGTATAGCGAGGCAGAAAATGAACAACAGCCGTGCTTCCTCCTTTCTATCAAGCCACAACTGGACATTGTTCCTCATATTGTTTATGCAATCGAAGGTTTCCTTCAAGTCTTTCTCAGCTTTCTTGATTTCACCCGAGTTGATGGAAGCCTCCACGATGCTTGTGCCCAGGTTTGTGCCGGCACCAGCAGCTCCAACACCCATCCCAGCTAACAATAAGGGCGAAGCAATCCCCGCTGTCATAATTGTCGCAACTCCTCCAACGATAGTCAAAACTCCTCCCACTATTCCAGCCGTGGTACCGCATGCGTGTGCTATCTTGCAGTCCTTCCACACGTCATCAAGTTTATCAGCCGCTTTGCGAAGGCTCTTAATGGTGACTTGCACGTTAAATATCATTCTTTTCGCCTTTCCTCTGAACGCTTCAAAATCTTCCCTTGCCTGTTGCTTTTCAAATTCAGACATGTCGTCAAACATTCGCTGTAAGCGAAGCATCTCCTCTAGGTTGTTGTCTCCCATTCTTAGGGGTCTTTTCTAAAAACAAAATTAGAAGCAAAACAAAATTTAATTTTACCGTACACCTACTGGCACCCAACCTAAATTATAACTTTCGTTTGTCACACTGTTGGAGCACCAATAGTGTAACATATATACATATAGGTATCATGAACAACCAGTCCAAACCCATCACATGATAAAGACTAGTATGCAGCGAGTGGTCAAATCGAAACACTTCGATTAACGCGATTATATCATGTGAAGTAAACGAAAAACAGCGTCTTTCTGGAGCATCTGACGCAATAGTAAAATCATGTCGCCAAAGCCAACTTATTAAGCGGGTTTTCTCTCTCAAGTCTAGCTAAGCCTTTGATTTCAAATTTGGGCATACCAAACGGATTATAGTTACTACATTGATAAAACATAAATTTAAATTTGACCAAAGGTTAGTTTCATTCACGTACGTGAACAAAAATATCATTGACTTCACCTACTGTTTATATTTATCCCAGAACTGATCGTAAATTTTCCTTGAAGTCGATTCAATTTTAACTTTAAAACAGAGATCATTCAAAAGTCTGACTGATAATAGTCCGGTAACGCCGGCGACGTGAAAGTGAAAGTGAAGTGATCCGGGGTCGGTGTTTAGCGCAACTTATGCCGGTTAAAAGCAATACGAATATTTGGATTAGGTTTGAATTATCGCTGTGACTCTATCCAGAGACGAGTTGTGGATTTTCAGATAACTATTTGGAACTGCCTATGGCGTTTCTGGCGATTTAATACAAGGCCACTTTCAGTTTCAGAATTCACCTCAACCCTAAAATGTGAAAAAGGATTGGCGCCGAAACACACGCACTCTAGAGTAGTAAAGGAAAATTGGACAAACCTTGTTATGAGATCGCCTCTGTTCAAACCAACTCGGGTCTTAAACCTGTCCACCTAACAGCAAAGAGCGACTGATCTACCTATATAAACGCAGATGCTACTTTCTCAAAACACTCAGCAGCGAAAAGCTTACTCGTGATCTATATATAAATTTAATGCGATCAGAATAAATTTCCTTTGGTCAACCAATCACATATTTTCATACAAAGGGATGTTGTGTAACCTTCGAGAATGTTCTGGAAAGTCACCCTGAACTCGTATATATGTACGTACCTATAAAGCCGAGATTGTAACTAGAGTTGCAGAGAGTAGTTTTAACTTGCTGGTACAGCCTGTTTGTTATCAATAAAGGTATATGCTGCAGAATACAAGTCTTCCTCACTACAAGGGATTTGTCAAGGGAAAAAACCCATTCCATTGTCTACGCTTGGATGCGCTCTGCGATTGGTTTATTTTGATGGTTTCGCTAGTAGGGACTTTTCCCTCCGCTAGGGATTTGTCCCTGGGAAAGTCCCTTCGTGTCAAAAGGCATGATTGGCTCGCCGAGTTGATTCAGAGGAAATTTATTCTCCTCGCACGAAATTTATGCTGAGTTCACTGTTGAACACACAGCTACCAAAGAGAGTAGAGATAATTTCATCGATCGCAAGGTTTGTCCAATTTTCCTATACTGCATTTTAGAGGGTAAATGGATTTCAGCGCCGGCTTGCAATTGTCAGAAACACGATAGGCAGTCAGTCAGCATCTTTTACGCATTTTCACCTTTGTAACGGTCGCCTGAAGTAGTCTGCAGTATTAATTTTAGTTAAGAGTTTGGATAATGCGCGTTTTAAAACGTACACTATATCGAAATTGAGGATATCTCAATCAGTTCCTGAAGTTATAATAATAAATATCCAGAAATAACTTCAATGCACCCTAGCCCTCAGTACTAGGGAAAGTGAAAAGTAATATATTTTGGTCTTTGCGCTCAAAAGTATAGTAGTGTGATAATGTACTGTACTTTCAGTATGCATAGAGGGAAACATTGCCCCGAGGAATTGTCTTCGGCTAAAAGGCACAAGTTTCCTTCTATATCTTTCTTAGCACAACACGAAGAAGAAGAAAGCTCCTCCAGATTTTCGTCTCTGAGCGGGCTACTTCAAGCATCATTAAATATTCACAAGTAGGTTCCAAGAATCGTCTGTGTTTACGTTTCACGTCTTCTAAGAATTGCTACCGATGTAGATTGATTTATGCAGAACCTATAGCTAGGCGGTTTAACTCCATTCATTTTCGCTGCACAGAGGATTGTAGACTTGAGATGACTTGAGAACATGTATTTTCTGAATAAAATCCTCCCAGGCCCCCAAAAAGTTCTATTCGTTGTAAAGAGTTACAAGCTTTTTATTCGCTTGGCTGACGACGTTTGGTCTTAAGGGGTGATGGGATCAATTGGTCGTTCTGTTTTAACACAGCAGCTACAGTAAGAACCTGCGTGTAAGAACCCGGCCTAACGAATATGATAAAGAACCTGCTGGCGGAAATTTGCCGTTTTAATACTCAAGAATATAGGAAGCCGTTTAGCTAAGAGGGTTCAAGCATGCTCACATATGCGGGTTATGGTCAAAGATAGAGACAATATTATGCTTTTTGAAGCTTGACTTTATACAATTCTGAGTTATGAATAAATACCGTTAATTTATTTTTTTCTGGTAGTCAACAACTATTAATTTCCTTAATAGAAATTAAGAACCTCATTAAGAACCTACTTAGCCCAATTGCCAATAACTACGTCAAAATACAAGAACCTATTCTGTCATACTTAAGAAAAATATAGGTCAGTTCGTATACAATCGGGTTTTACTGTAGTTGAAGCAGATCTACGAAACCAAAACTCCCTTTATTTGCATGGATGCCACAGGGATACAGTAAACTTAAGTTACTTTTGCTTTGAATTTTCTTTACAGAAACAACTCTTAGTCGTGGAAGACAACCTGAAAAAAAGTATCTCTCTTCAGCGATCTGACTGTGTCTGAGAGAAGTAGAAGAAAATGAATTCCAGGGCGAAGGATACTGTTAAGAGTATCCGTAGAGCGGCTGAGAAACTTGATAAAGTGTGGAAGGACTGCAAGATAGCACATGCCTGCGGAACTACGGCTGGAATAGTGGGAGGGATTCTGACCATCGGTGGAGGTGTTGCTACAATCGCATCATCTGAGATTGCTGTACCCTTGTTATCAATAGGGTTGGGTTTTGGACTGGCTAGTGCTGTCACAAACCTGGGCACAAGTACTGTGGAGGACTCGATCAGCTCGACTGAAACGAAGAAAGCTGAAAAAGACTTAAAAGAGACTTTCGATTCCGTAAATAATGCGAAAAAGACGGAGAATACAGTCCAGCTGTGGCTTGATAGGAAAGAGAAAGCAAGGCTATTGTTCATTTGCTTTCTTGCGCTGCAAAGCATGCGAGCAGGAGGAAAACTAGCAGGGGGATTGACTATTGGAATCAGTACTGCTTTCCTGTTATTGGATGCCAAAGATCTGCGTTACACGATCAGAGATTTATACTCAGTTGAAGACCAGGGATCTGAAGTGGCAACATTGTTAAAGCAGAAGGCAAACGAACTTGACAAAATAAAGTGATAAATGATAGAATAGATTGGTCATTTACGAAGCTCGGTTATACACCACACTAATTAGTTTTCAAAAACGCAGCTGAGTTCCTTCATTGAGCACTGACCGCTGTAAACGTCTATTTATTAGATTCTGATCGACTGTGTGTATAATAAAACCACAAAAAAGGAAATAGATTTGAACAGTTCAATAGCTTGCATATTCGTGAATGTAAAAAGTGTGAAATGTTGCGTCTATAGTGGTAACGCACTAGCTTCTAGATAGCTAGTTTCCAGGCATGCCATAGACCAGTTTCTGAGGCCTATTTCTTGTCACGAAACGCTTCTCTCCCCGACGTTGCATACCATCATGAAACAAAGAAAACAAACAATTTCAAATAAGCATAACATGGTTAAAAACCCTAACTGGTAGGAGGCATTCCCGTTGGCCTTTTACAAAGGGTGGGGGGTGGGGGTGGAGGCTGAATTTGGAACAACAGAAGACAAGTCCATCTGGTGACAAGAGGATGATTTGAATCCGGGACTTCCGGATTACAAGTCCGGCGCGCTGACCACTAAGCCACACTTTCCTAGGCCTGTCTTGAATCTGTTAGCTTTATTACGTCCATGCTACTTTTTACATAGAAAGACAGCAGTTTAGCGAAGCGCGCGATGTCTAAAAATACAATGCAAATTACTGAAACCCGGCAAGACTCAGACGACATAAATGCGTTCTGGAAGAAATGAAGGGAAAGGGGAAAAGTTTTCGTTTCAAAAAATTGAATTATTTTAGGAACATTGGCTAACGCGCTTAAAGAAAGCTTCAAATCTTCCACAATTCAGTTTCGTTTTTCTGACTGCTGTTGAGTTACGTCACGCTTTCACTATTGAACCATTTTAATTGATTGAGGTTTTTTAAAAGTATAAATACACTTAAACTTGTCATTTACAGCTATTATAGCTGTCCTCTTTAAGTCTTGATCTTTCTGCAAATCAACTACATAAAATACAGATCACCGGTCATGGGCGTAGCCAGGATTTTTCAAAGGGGGGGTCACACTGACTCATACAGAGGGTACTCAACAGATTGTCACCTGAATATTGTAGGTTGTTTGCTTACAAAAAGGCTTACAAAGGGGGGGTCACGGGCACCCCAGGACCCCCCCCCCCCCCGGCTACACCCTTGCCGGTACTTACAAAATAGGATCAGTACTCTAGAAGGGACCTTTGGGCCAACTGAAGAACCGTTCTGTCTTAGCAGAGCAGGTTACAATTAATGTAAAAAAAAAAAAAAAAAAAAAAAAAAAAAGGTTACAATTAATGTTTTCAAAACTTGTCTACATTTCAAATATCCGAGATAAGAAATCGAAGAAGTACGAAAGACGATTCTATTATACTTAATCAAAGACTTGATTTGAACTTTTTTGACATTAACGGATCGTTATTTGCAAACCAAACAGATTATGATAACCTCGGTAGTGATTCAGAAAAATGCACCAACTCGGCTGAAATCGAGAAAACCGAAAAGAACCAGAGAGAGACTTTAAGTAGCAAAGGCGTTTGAGTAAATAGAGCGGCGCAATGGACATTTTCATGAAGCTTTTTCAACAATGTGAAAGTGTTTTCGTATATCCCAGGCTAAAAGCATAAGATAAGTCACCATTTCAACTGATGCAGTTAATGACGGAGCAAACTTAGTCAGCAACAACCAATAAAAAAAGACCACATCTCCCACGCATCTACAACTTTCTTATTTTGGATTTTAAATCATTGCCCTGTTTATTTTGAACATTCGAGATAGACACTGATAGAGTTTTCGACGAATATCAGAGAAAGGTAAGATCTCAGTAATCCCGCAAATAATATGTAGACTGCTGTTCATGGTGAAATAATGAATAATGTGGGACTGCCGGCATGCAATTGAGGCTTTATACGCAGTCGCCGTTTTCATCCTCGTGCCTCTTGTCAACTTCTTCACGTGGCCATATAACTGCTCAGCTACTTTCCTTTGAGCGCTGGATAAAACTTTTTCTGTAAGATTATCGGATTAATGTATGTTTCTAGGAAACTGCCCACCTACCCCTCCCCAAACTGAAAACTTTGCCCAAAGCGAGAAGTAAGTGTTATTATTATACATTGAGGTCTCAATCTCTATTCCGCGAGCTACAGATAATTCTGGATATTTTACCATGTGGTCAACGCGGTCGCACAGCCGCAGGGGTTATTTGTCATGTGGTCAGCGCGGTCACATAGCTCACACTCAGTGAACGATAAACAATGCTCGAATTGCTCAATTTATCGAGCGAGAAACTGAAATATTTGTAGAAGATAAAGATAAATATGCTGAGAACACAGAAAAGTCAGCGAAATTATAGGTAAGTATAGGTAAAGTATAGGTAAGTGTTATCAGCCTCAGCCTTCGGCTTCGGCTGATAACACTTACCTCGCCCTTGATAATTCTGGATATCACGAAAAACCTCATCCAATAATTGTTTAATATTAGGTTTGCGGAGAGGTAGGTGGGCAGTTTCCCAGAAACATACATTGATCTGGATTTTCTGTCAAAAAGGACAGTATCGGAAAAAAATTACCACGATTGATCATTCTGCATGTGCCTTGATGTTTTTTAACCCAGGTTTTTTTTTTTGGGGGGGGGGGGGGGTGGGTATCGACGCGCGCATTGGTTAGGCGTAAGAAATGCGAATAGAGTACGCAAATGTTACAAGTATATACGTCTTTCGTTCGTTTATTGTCGACTTTAGTCATTACAGAGTGAGTCATAGGAACTGCACCATGCCAAGAAGAGACAAAGGGAGGCTAATAAAACAGATAATTGTATTTGAGTAAATAGTGAAAACCGCCCGCCTCTTTTTACAAGTTTATCTCAGATTGTATGAAAATGTCATACATAATACTCGAAAATCACCCTTGTTTACTAGGTGACCGTGACTTTGCCAATAAGACTGTTGCTCCATCAATTTGAAGTTCAGAGTTCATTATTAATGAAAACAGAATTACCTAAAAACCCGTGCCCCTATAAAAAACTATCATTAAGGGGGGAGACCCTTAACTATAAAATGGTTGCTATCGATCACTTCTAACCATCATATCTTGGAATCCATTGGTATCCTGGGTTGAGTTTTTCGCCATGTTTCTTCTATTATAGATTGCCTTCACTTGTGATAGTCATGACCCTTAATTAGTAGCCTGCAAACAGGCTCTCCGTATGGGCGCGCGCCGTTCGAAAGCAAATCACAGAATAATTAACTCATACGGAGAGCCTGTTTGCAGGCTATGTATCGCCAAAAAAATTGTAACAGTTTTTCACTTTGTAAAGGCGGCAAAGATCAGTGTTTTCTGAATTTCCACAAATGGGGACAAATGAATAACTACGGTGAATCTTCTATAATAATAATGACATGGCGCCATAAAATGCTGGGATATATTTTGTGAAAACTGGGAGCCTCGAAGGCGAACTGCTCTCCAAAGGAGCGGCTACGACTCAAAACTGTTTATAAAACAGCGCGTATTTGGGAATATAGGACAAATGGAAATGGACGGTTAGCATTCAAATGGTTTTTCCGTGAGTATTTTGAAACAATCGGAAGGTTTTGAAATATAATAATACACCACGTTGGCTTCTTTACGTGACTTTTAATGGCACTTTAATTGATCGTGGCAACTCGTTGACAGCTTCCAATTAGAGATAATTTATTCATAAAATCGTTTTTTCTTGATAACTTTGTCTAGGAGAAACCTTTTTTCGCAGAACTTTTTGCAATTAAAAGAACTCAATGAGATGTACTTGGGAATATCAATGGCTAAAATTTGGCAAAATTGTCGATTTTGGGGTACACTGATACCTTAAAGTATTTATTGTAATAAGCTTGGTTTTGTTATAAAATGCTAAACCAATCTATCTGAGACGTATGCCAAATTTCAGACACTGGACTAAACATCAAGTCTTTACCTCTTCTGCAAGTGCAGCCAGGCTTTCTCTCAGTGCATAAAACAGATTAACTGCTGCAGTATGGTTGTACCTAAACACATTTACAAACAGCTATAACGAATAAACAGGTACAAACTAATGCAAAAATAAAAACCTGCAATCAAACATAAACAAACGCAAAGTTTTTTAAGAGGTCTGACCTTCTTGGGTCTCCATCACAGCCCCAGTAATTGCCTAGTTACATCATGTCCAAGTAAAATGATGGTACTTTTGTTCTCCGGCTCTTTACCTTAGCCCTGGAAGTGTCAAAGCAGCCAAACAAATGTTAAATCATTAAATATCTATTCATGTACTTCACTTTGCTCCCAATAGATAATTTAACCTGCTGGCTTAGCTACAAAGTGCTAATCACTGGAGCAACACTTTGCAAATCAACTCACTATAAATAATAATATATCTTTTTTTAATTGAGAGTTGGCCAGCCCATTTCTTGAGGTCTTAACCATCTCTTTTCTACAAGTGAATATATGAAAGCTCATATACTTGAAATGCAGAGAAAGATGTGAAGATATGTTTGGTCATCACAATATTTTGCACACAACTTAAGCAGTCGTGAAATTAAAGCCTGAAAAAAAATTCTGCTCAACGGACGAACACTTACATGGCTCTGGGACTGAAAGTAATTGGTGCAATTCCAGGAGGTCCTCCAAGGCAGTTTTGGGAACCTGAGTAGACACAGTCCAGGTCCCAGTCATCAGTGAAGAAAGGTGTTCCACCAAGGGAAGCAACCGTGTCCACGATTATTAAGCAATTATGCCTGCAATAAATAATCACATATTAAATAAGAAATTGTAGTGATTAGAGGAGAACTGAAAAGTAACCTATTTAGAACCAAAAGGCTTCACAAGCCAGCACTAAACGTTTGTACAGAGTGGGCAGTTGGGGACATTGCTACTTCCCTACATGAAAATTATTACAGCTTACCATATCACACGGTGATGGTAATGCACATTACCTAAACGAACAACTCACAATGACTTACATGTAGGGCTCAATTGATCTAGAATCCAAGCTAACAAAGTACAATGCACACTGCATGCAGGCATTCAGTAGGACTTCTTTTAGTCAAGACAGTTTCACCACTTAAATCCTTTCACGCCATATAGGGGAAGTGCAAATCAGGCCCTATTATGGGTTTTTGGGATACAAGATGCAGCTGAACCTCTGGTTGCGACCACTTCTTGTAAGCAACAATGTCTCCTCAGCGACCAGTTTTTATTTCCAAAATACTCTAAGTTTCCAAGTCAAATTAGTGTATTTAGAACCTAGCTACAATCGGTGACATAGTTAGTTGACACATTGCCCCTTCATAGTACCATTAGTGCACCAACTAACACCACTCTTTTTATGGCAAAAAAAGTTGTGAAAAAGACCCCACTTTCCCATTCAATGTTGCTTGTTTGTTCCCCAAGATCACAGTAATTGCAGCACAACATTGTTTGGGGGGAGGGGGCTGAACGGACAAGCTAGGAGAGCAAAAAGGGATCACAGTGACGAAATAGGGGGTTAAAAAGGTGAATGTGTCAACAATTTTGTCGCTGATTGTCTGAAGTACAATAGTTGAAATGGCTTGAAAATACAGCTTCATCGCGAGTCTTTTATCTTGCCATGTAATCTACCCTATGGGTACTTTCGATTTATTTTGGAGGATAATAGGCAGTAATTAGGGCACGATAAGGACAGGTGGTTAATATGTAATTTTGTGGTGACGTGATAAAGTCGTTGAGAAGGTGAAAAAAAATTGTGCAACATAGTTTTCCAGGGGAAAATCCCAGATGAAAGACGAGCATCTGTCCACATTGCACAAAAGTATAGAGGGATGAGACAAAGTGAAATTATGGTGAGGTGTGGTCTTAGTCAGTCCACGGTTTATTAAGGACTTTGAAAAGAGTAAAGACAGTGTAAAGAAGTCGCGTGTCAGACAAAAAAAAATTAGCAGGACCACCTTGGAAATTGAGCGTCCGTGAAGAACGTCTCCTTTTAAGACACGTCGCCATTTGACGTGAGGAAGACGGGAACGATCACCTGGTATTTCTTCTTCATATTTATATTAGAATATAAATTTCAAATGTATAGCATGTTTTTGCAATTAACAACCCATTAAAAGGGTTGAAAATAAAGTGTAGAGCATTAGTTTGAACGATTAACCACGATTAACCAACCACAAGAATATTTACAATACACATTCCTTGACTTTTTCATGTTTATGGTTAATCGTGGTTAATTGTCGTAAATTGCCCGCTTTTACAGATACTCGTCCCCTTGTTGTCCCAAAATCAAGGAAGCAAAGCATTTCTTACAAGGACGTAGTTGCTTTTGCTTTTCTTGTGGGATTTGTGCGTGAAAAGTCGATCTCGGTGGATGGTAATTCGTTAGATCTGGATGACCAAAGCTCTGAATAAAACCTGAATCTTCTTTTGTAACATATTGCCATACACTTTAATATGTAGTAGGTGTGAATTGCAGAAAAATGGGAACAGAAAATCTCAAATTTCTCAAGCAATGAAAAGAGAACAAATTTGCTTGAAATGTTGCTGGTGGCAAGTTGTATGCATACTTGTTTATCCGTACATTTTCAACTAATAGTAATTAAAATAATTCCTCTAAAAACTATATCTAGAGAATGATATATTTACCCAATTGGGTCATATCAATTTCTTGTGTACTGCACAGAACATTAAGGTCCGAAAGGTTTTGTCCTTTTTTTTTCCAAACAAGAATAACAAAAACGCGACCAAACTTGGTCTCAGACAATTCACTACTTGCACAATACCATAATGCACCTCTTTAACCCCCAAAAATTTTGCATACTCATTGTTTGCAATTTCTCCTGGGACATGAACATGTCCCAAGAGTAATCTAAAACAATGCCTATGCAAATTTTTGGGGGGTAAAAGAGGTGTATTATGGGATGTGTGCAAGTAGAGAATCAGCGACATAATTAGTTGACACGTTGTCCTTCCATAGTATCATTAGTGCACCAACAAACATCACCCTTTTTATGGCAAAAACAATTGTGAAAAAGACCCCGCTCCCCCATTCAATGTTGCTTGTTTGTTCCCCAAGATCACAGCAATTGTGGCAAAACATTGTTTGGACGGGGGGGGGGGGGGGGGGGGGGGGGGGGGGCTGAACGGACAAACTAGGAGGGCAAAAAGGGATTACAGTGACGAAATTAAACAGGGGGTTAAAAAGGTGAATGAGTCAACAATTTTGTTGCTGATTGTAGCCTTGACATTTTGGGTGGTCACTTACAGGCAGTTCAACTGTATTTATGTATAAAGTAAACTTGGATATAGGATATTTTTCAAAAATCAATGGGATATGGGATACTTAGATCAAATAAAATGATATACTCCCGTAAAATTCGGATTGGTGTAGACAAATGCTGTAAGGAGTATTAAACCCTACCCCTATTACAGAGTGAAGCAAATGAAAATTGATAGCCCATTTAAAGCCTAAAACCGAAAAATGAAAAGAAGAAACAATAACCAAAAATAGTGAGAATGTGTCTACTCAAAAGAAAGCTACAAAGCTATATCTAATAGTGAAGGGATGGTAAGTATTGAATGATAATGTTCACAAACAGCCTATTCAAGGGAGAAACAAGAACTACAAATGGTGTTAATTTCTCTACTCAAAATGAAGTAAGAAAGTTGTATTTAAAAGTGAAGCGATGATAAGTATTGAGTGATGGTCACAAACAATGGCTTACAGAGCTTGGCAAACACGGATCTGTAGAAAATTGCTTTAATTTGTAATTCTTTAATGGATAGTTCATCTTTAACAGATCATTTGCTTTTTATTTATCATTTAGCTGGGCAGTGCCCTGTCCAAGGATCACACCAGGAACACAGTGCCAAAAGCAGCCTAAATTATACCCTATAATAAGGACTGAGAACTTCAAAAACCGTACAGCACATACCCAGGGGTTCATTACCGTTTTTAAGCAGGAGGCAATTGGTTTTCACAGGGGGGGGGGGGGGGATGTTTTGAACTGAACTTCTACAGACTTCTTTCCTCCGGATGGTCAAACCAGCCAGGCAACATCATCCTCACAACTGGTCAATTAGCCTGGTTTCCCCCCCCCCCCTTAATTAAGGAAACACCTGCATACCTATATAGCCCATCTACTGATCTTAGAAGTTTTCTTTCTTAGCTCACCTGTGGCACAAAGCTCCAATGCCATCCAGCAGCTGACATAGTCCTGAGGAAGACTCGCTATGAACAAGAAACAGCACTGAAGGCTTGTGTTCTTTAAGACCCTAAAGAAAATAGCGGTTACTATTATTAGCTAAATAGATGTCCAAGCGGGAAAAGTGCAGTGAGGTTAGCACTATGTGAAGCACCAACCCATGAGACAAGGTCCAACCACAACACTGGGAACTACGTGCCCTACTCTTTTCGATAAGTCAGGGTTGTCAGTAGGTTTTTGAGTAGGAGGTTCCATCCAAAAAGTAGGCGGCTATTTCCATTTTATTTCTCCAATATCATGCTCAAAACTGACCAACTAACATTCAGAGTAACCGGCGCAGTATTCAAAATAGCCGGTGAAATGCGCCGGTTGCCAGCTTACATGTATTTTGACAACCCTGTAAGTGTGTGGGTTCTTTAACGTCCCCTACTAACCATGTAACATTGAAGATGTAGGAGACGGGGCCTACGGTTTATAGTCCTTATCTGAGAAGACTTGAACATCTAGCCATTTGCAGATATAATTACAAAGGCAGCACATTCTCCTCAGTTATTTTAAGACCCTGAGTGTTGGTCCGGTCTGTGGTTCACACTCTTGACCTCCCGCACAGCAGACTGGTGCTCAACCAGCTGAGCTAACCAGGCGGCGGTTTTAAATTCAGTGGTTTTAGATCAAGTTGAATCTTAGAAATAACATAGATTCCCAACTCACAAATGGATTGCCACCAAGCATTGTCTCAAATAAGTAAGGACAATACAGGTGGCACACCTGATTACTTCACATGCTCAAAATCCACCACTAAGCCTCATTTGACTAGGTGAAATTTTCCCAGATAAGTATCTCATGTATGCTGTTTTAACGTGGGTACTTTTTCATTTTTTTTTTGTTTTGGGCATTTGCTTATTTATTAAGTCATTTACAATCTGAATTTTCAGAGTAAGGCTTGACAAAAAGGCTATTCAGAATGATATAGCCATGTTATCTCTCACCTGTTCAATTTCATCATATGTATAATATCCTCCAGGTGACTTTTCAAGTACTCTTACATCACATCCTTAAAGATAAATTAGCACCAAAGCCTCAATTAACTCTCACACTTCTTTCATACTCACCAAACTTCACACCTGCATCATAACTCAGTGATGCATATTTCTGAACTAAGATTAGTCACTATTTTTTTATACATATCTTGCAAAGCACATGCGCAGTCATTAACTGCACAAGGGATATGGGACAGGGCACGAGTAGTTGTGCTATTGCTGTGCAGTTTTCCCCTCCTGGTTTTGCTTTGCCTAGCTTTGTTGCTTTGCCTTCCCCCATCCACTGACCCGCCTCTTAGTTCATTGTGGGCCTGTGCGTGTCCAGGTAAGTAAGTATAGGTATTCCCCACTGAGAATTCAGGGTGACATTTGAGAAGCCAGGGGGAGCTGACCTGTGGGTGGTTGCCATGGTTATCTCTTTATTTGCATTTTGCCCACACTCACTTGCTCATTGCCTGCTTTTCTGTCAATCGGCATCTACCCTCCACTTTGAATATTGCTTATCGACAAGTTAATACCATTATTATCTATGAAATTATACAAGACAATTATAACGAGGTTGCAATTTGTTATGGTTTGATATACAGTTTCAAACTCATTTATTTCTTAATAAGTCATTCCCAGTCCCAGAGACTACACTCAATTCAAGCTACAGTGGCACCCTGCTGCATCATGGTCAGAAATCGCGGACATCGCAACGGCGCACGCGTGGGGTTTCTTAGAAATATGGCCGCCAAACGCTCAAAGGAAATGTATGGCAGAAATAAAACAAAATAAAATAGAGCAAGTTCTGGCTTACCGGGAACAAGTGCCGCGATCGGGTTGAGTTCTTGAAAGTTTCCTCTGCTATTCTGATTAGTTGCTTTTCATCAAAAAATGTTACTGGCCCTGCTTTTCATCGATGTTTGTTTTCGAAGATTGGCTCATACAATGCTCTATATTACGGAGGCTTGAATGCATCCCAAACAGATTTTGATCCGCCACAGCAGATTACATAAGCGGGATATCCCAAGTGCCGCGATCGCTTGAGGGAAAGCACCGTATGGTGTACTATTTGACCAATTTTCACCTTCGCTGCTGATTTCTTCGCCCTGCTAATTGCCTAATTGCCTTGTTCAGAGAAGCGCAAACCAGGTCTACCGAAAGCAAAGATATCAAATGTCACGCGAGGGTCTCATCTGTGTTGATCCGAGAACTACACGTCGTATTCTTGGGCAAAAACTGGCATTTTTTCAGCAAATTCCGGCATGTTTGGTATCAAAAGAAACCTAAGAAACCAAGCCTTCTATCTCTGTTGAAGGCTGGGGAGACAGATGACCACTGTCCTTTCAGTCAGCGCTAAAATTACAAGTTCATGTATGACCACATGGCGTGACAAACGTGACATTCGTTTTCGTTTGTCGTTTTGTACGACACTATCATCCGCTCAAGAAATATGGAAGATTTTGTGATGTGGAGAGAATTATTACCCCGTGAAAATGTGGCTCGGTAAGTCTTCTGAGTATTCTTTAATTCCCTAAGACAACAAGTAGTTACTGAATTGAAGTATTCTGTATGTTTCGAATTCCTCTCCTTCTCAACTGAAGTAATCATAGCCCTTCAGTCCACATTTTCGCCTGGTAATAATCCTCTCCACATCAACAAATCTTTCCCTATTTCTTTAGCGGATGGGAGTGACGTATAAAACGACAGGGGAAA
>JAHPZR010008713.1:0-18259 GCA_019787425.1 Platygyra sinensis | reverse complement strand
AAAAATTAAACAAGCCTTACCTGTAAGGTGAAGTTTGATTGGAATTCTACCTCCTCATTGTTGCATAGAGAGATCACGTGAGATAGCGCATGCGTAGTGAAGATCATCCTTTAAAGACCTTGGCCCATGTCAAATAAACCTCCCTGGGAAGGGGACAGTCCCTAATTGGGTGGGCACGTGATCTCTCTATGCAACAATGAGGAGGTAGAATTCCAATCAAACTTCACCTTACAGGTAAGGCTTGTTTAATTTTTTAATTCTACCTCCTCATTTGCATATTCAAGATCCCGTGAGACTTTAAAGAAACATGGGCCTTATTAACACCAGCAAGTACTGGACAATTTTTTAGCCAAACTGGTTTATTGAAACCCAACAGCAACCTTAATATTTTTTATCACAAGGTAACAGCAGTCACTGACAAGTTATAGAATCACTAATGTGAGCAGCTAAGTATAGACTCGCCATAAATGGTGTCCTCTTTGACATCCTTCTTATAATAAGTAGCAAAGGTACATTCTGCTGACCATCCTGCTGCAGCCATTATAGTTTCTAAAGGTAAACCTTTCCTAAATGCAGCTGAAGCAGAGGCTGCCCTAGTACTGTGTGGCATAAAATTCACAGTGTCAATACCAGCTTTCGTCATCACTGTTTTGACCCACCTAGAAATAGTACTTTTACAAACAGGATGATGTGGTTTACTATAACTAAGGAACAGACTAGTATGTTCAGAATTGCGAAGTGGTTCTGTTCTTGTCAAATACTCTTGCAAATATGACAGAACACATAATCTCTTGTCTGCTGGATAAGCAGGTAAAACTAATACTGGTTGTGCCTTCCCTGGCCTAGACTGTTTAACTAATTTGGCAATATGAAACTTATATGATGATTTACCTTTAACCATATGTCTAATGTCCATTAAGTGAACTGACTGGCATCTTTGTCCAGTAACCAAAAGACAAAGCATAACAAACTTAAGAGTTAGTAGTTTCAAGTTCAGTTTCTTGGCAGGACTCCAAGTTTTCAGCAAGTCTAAAACTTTTGATACATCCCATATCGTGTGATATCTTGGAAGAGGAGGTCTGGACTGAAAAGCTGCTTTAATAAATCTCTTTATCAATGGGTGTTCACCCACTGTATAAGGACTGTCAGACAAATCAACTGCTGCAGACAAGGCTGATCTAGCAGTGTTTATTGCTGAGTAGCTACTCCCACTGTCATACAAGTGTGTCAAAAATTCAAGAACCTTGGCTACAGTTGGATGAATGGAACTTTCATTTCTTGCTGTTGCAAAGTTTGTCCACTTATCCAGATACACTCGGTACTGTTTGGTAGTCCCAGTTCTCCATGATTCCATGATGATATCGCAAGTTCGTGTTGGAATGTTTTGCTGTCTGAGTCTCTTCCGGACAAGAGACAAGCCATCAGTTGAAGCTTGGGCCATAATGGGTGGATTTTGCTCCTGTTGTGTGGTAGTTGTAGTAAAGATACCTCCTTGGGTAGAAGTACTGGCTGACTGATTAACATCTGACAGATCTTTGGAAACCAAACTTGAGTTCTCCACAGTGGTGCTATGACTAAGGCTCGAGCTTGATCTTCCTGCAGCTTTTGAAGAATTCTGGATAACATGCTGAAAGGGGGAAAGATATACACATATTTGTTTTTCCAGCTCAAGCACATTGCATCTGTTGCGTATGCATCAGGGTCAGCATGCCAGGACACAAAGGGTTTGAACTGATAATTATGTCGTGAGGCAAATAAATCTATCTCAGGTTTCCCCCATCTCTTTATCAACAGGTTGAAGACACTTGGCTTTAGCTGCCACTCAGTCCTATCTTGAAACTTCCGGCTGAATTTATCTGCAGTTGTATTTTGAATTCCAGGAATGTGAGTGGCAGTCAGCCAAATGTTCCTTCTCATACACCACAGCCAAATGTCTCGTGCCACCTTATTACAAGGTTTAGAATGAGTGCCTCCCATATTGTTAAGAAAAGTTACTGCAGTAACATTATCTAGTTGTAAATGAATATGTACATCTTTCTCTTTGGCACAGAGTGCCTGCAGTCCTAGTTTGGCAGCTTCAAGTTCAAGACAATTAATGTGGTTATTCTCAGCAATTTCTCTTGCTAGCCATCTGCCTCCTGTAGGCTCCATACCATCACGGTATGCACCCCACCCTTCCAAGGAGGCATCAGTGGTCATTTTAAAATGAGGATTGCCATGGGAAATTGTTTTCACATAAAACCAGCTCTTTTCTGCCCACCAATGAATATCCGATCTTGCTAGTTCTGAGAACTGCATTTGCACTTCAAAGGAACCCTTATGCTTTTTAAGTGCATCAATTTTTTCAATTTCTAGCTGTTTGTAAAACAGTGGTCCATATTCCACACCTGGAGAAGAAGACACTAAAGTGCCAATTAGCTGTGCTGCCTCTCGAATGGAGCACGTTGGCCTGTGCAAAATGTCTTGTGCCAAACGAGTGATCGAATCAATTTTTTCTCTTGTGAGACTCACTGTCATATTAATAGAGTTCAAAACAAACCCTAAGTGTTCTAGAACTTGGGTGGGCTGAGTGACTGATTTTTCTTTCGACACATTAAAACCCAGGTCACCAAAGAGAGTGTAAGTGTTGTTCACATTTGTCTGGCATTGAACAAATGAATCACCAAGTAAGAAACTGTCATCTAGGTAACCACTAGAAACAAGACCTCGAGTTCGCAAAGTGGAATACACTGGTTTCATGAGTTTGGTAAAGATACGAGGTGCAGAGCTCAACCCATTTGGCAATGTAATAAATTTGTACAATTGACTGCCTACTTGAAATTTCAAATACTTCTGCGAGTCTGGGCTTATTGAAACAGAATAGTATGCATCTGTTAAGTCCAGCGAGGCCATAAAGCAATTCTTTGTCATTAAGTTGACACATGATTGAAGTGTATCCATCTTGAAGTGGATATGAGAGATGAACTTGTTTAGATTTTTTAGATTCAATATCATGCGATATTTCCCATTTTTCTTTGGACGCAAAAATACTGGTGAAATGAACTCTCCAGCCTCGTGAACACATTTTTCAATAACTCTTTTCTGCAGAAGTTCTTCCAGTAGTGCATTCAATGCTATTTCCTCATGTTTCTCAAGCTTTGGTTGTTTGGGTTGAGAGCTCTGTATGGGTACCGAAATGAATTCAATAACATACCCCTGCACAATATCCAAAATAAATTTGTTAGATGTAATTTCTTCCCATTCTTTTAGATGGAATTTTAGCCTACCAGCCTGCACAAACTGTTTATTAACCTGTGTGTTTCCACATTGCGAACCAAACTGACCAACTGATTGCTGCAGGTCATTAGGAATGATTCTCACCTGAACACTATTAACAGGTTTTTCCTTTGGCTTTCTGCTTATCGTCGAGGCTGATACTGTGGTTGGCTTCTGTGTGGTGGATTTCTGTATCCGCCCCTTTGTTTGCCAACCGAGCCTCTGCCCCGGCCTAAAAAAGGGAATGATCTTCTTGATTCTGACCTTCCATGAAAACTCTGAGAACTGGCATGAGGCCTTTTCTGTTTCATTGCTACTTTAGAAGTGACTTTACTGGCTTCAGTCAAATCCTTTACTGACTTGCCAAGTTCCGTACCAAACAACAGGCCATTCTCTACTGGATTTTGGTCACTACAAAGTAGTCGGTATTCTGATTTCATGTCTGCTTTAAACAAAGTTCTTCTTCTGAGATCTATTTCATGTGAAGCATCACTTAACAGTGAAATACTGTCAGAAAGTATTTTCATTACTGACTCTGAAGACGGCAACGGTTTTTCACCTTTCTCTGCCTTCATAAAATCATCCAGAATTCTGGTGACTGCAATGATACCCTTTAAGAGAGGCTTTTGAGCTTTCTGGAGCATTACATCCTCGGTTTTCACCTCCTTCCTAACACTGTTAAATATCTCTGGATTTACTCGCACAACCTCCAGGCGATTGCAATTTCCCGGCGTGGGGAATTTATCCATCAATTCATCACGAGCTTCTTTACTCATGCCTTTACTGAGCAGTTGTTTCACAAGCTCAGACAATTCCGGGGCTAAATCTTCCCCATCTTGTTGTGGTTTGTTTACCACTTTGGCCATGCCGGCTAGCACGCCAGATTCCTCCTTTAGTTTTTTCTTTGGAGGCTCGCCCAAGGTGTCCGAAGCGACGTCTGTCTTCTCGAGTTCGGATTCACTTTCATTGCCATCATCGCTGTCTAGAGTTAAACTTTGATTATAATTGTCATACGCCGATTTAATTTCAGTTACCACTGGCGTTATAACGGCAAGAGAACCAGTTAGCTCTTTAAGCTGTTGTTTAATATCAGCCATGTCCTCAGCTACCGTAGATGTATGGCTGTCGGTTGTTAGTCGAGGCACTTTTCCCGCCTCGCCATCTTTTGGCGGGCTTTGTTTGTCCGAGAGTTTCTCTCCAGCCTGTTTATGTGTACGCTTTTCAGCAGAAGTTCTTCCCTTTCGGGTAGGCTTAACAGCACTTTTAGTACCCTTTCGGGACTGTGCCTCACTTGCTTCGCTCGTAGAAGCATCAAGAAGACTTTCGTCTAATATGGCATTTAGAGATGCGAGGGAGCTGTCGTTGTCGTCTCCCATGGTCGGTTGAATATTGAAAAAATCGACTTTCAACAGTCGAAATTTCGTCGTCCCGAACAACCTGGTCTCAGTGCAGACTTTCGCCTGCAATCACAAAGTGATTTTAGTTGCCGATGCAACGGATTTACGTAGGTTGAAGTAAGCAAATACACTTTGGACCTTCTTCACCAAACGCAACGCTGTAATGATCTTCACTACGCATGCGCTATCTCACGGGATCTTGAATATGCAAATGAGGAGGTAGAATTGTACATCAGAACTAAGAGTATTGGTAATTTTAATTCGCAGCAAAACCACGAGATTGTAAGAGGAAAATTTTTTTGTGCGTTTCCTGCGCTACAGAAAGCAGAAGCACCCTTAGACAAAACTTATATTAATAAAACAACCTGGCTATAGAAATTTTAAGATAGAGAAACTTTGACCTAAAAAGCTTTGCTTTATTTAAATGTAGCTGTTCACGCGCAAACCTGTAGACATCAGTTGCCGGTATATCTAAAATACGCTGTACGTCTGAAGCTGCTAGCGCAACTTGTACACATATGAGAATGTAAGACATTCTGCTACTTTCGACTAACCTCTCGTGGTGTGTACCTTCGTGACGGATCGAATATGCCGGGTTTCTATTGGCTGTAACCGCTAACCAATGGTGTGATGTACTGTCCAATCCTAATTTGTTTGAAGCTCGATCTCGGGTTATTTTGTGTTTCTTTGACGGCGTTATTCCTAGATTTCCAGGCACTCGATGGCTTATCTGCAATGTGGAGCTATTTTGACATAAGCGCACGTGTTCGTTTTGCAAAACCCTCTTATGTGTTGAGTGCGTATTTTTTGCTTTATGCTTCTCGACATTAGTTGAGTGCTGGTATGTCTCGCATGTTGTAAAATGGGGCCTGTCGTTAAAAATCAAAGTAAAATGGGGTGACAGGCCTACACGACTTGTACGATTCATGGCATTTGTACATTCGCCGTTTTCTTTTCGGTCTTTCGACCCTTTTTTTGACTTTTACCAAGTCGGAAGTCGAATTTAAACAAGTCGGATGACGGATTTAAAGAAGTCAGATATCGGATTTTTAGAAGTCGGATTTTAACAAGTCGGATGTCGGATTTTAACAAGTCGGATGTCGAATTTTAACAAGTCGGATGTCGGATGTCGGATTTTTACAAGTCAGATGTCGGATGTCGGATTTTTAAACTCCTTCTTAAAATGTCTTCAGTCCACAGGTCCACAGAATGACAGTTCGTATAACAGTAATATTTTTTAAACGTGTGCTTTTAATTTGGTCCACAGCCCTTAACTAGGTTCACACTCTGACATTCAGCGGGTACACACGGCCAGTTCAAACATGGCGACAAAAAGCGAAGAAGTTTACAATAACTGACTCAAGGTCAGTTGTATGGTAAGCAAGTTTAGGTGGTTGATCGTAGTATTTTTTTTAGAAGGAATGATATTCGAAGTTTCTGCGCGAGGAAATGTTATATGTTATGGCTTAAAACAACCATTAAAGTTAGGCCTTCAACGCGAGTTGATTTTTGCTCGTATATATAAATGCTACCAGTAGTAATCAAAGATTATGAGTGCGTTCGACGCCGTATAGCAACTTTAATACAGATACCTTAAATGATTCCCCTATCTGACTTTTAACCTCTGTCTATTGTAAAATCGACATTTTTTCATCAACAACCGGGGTTTTACATAAAGATATTTCAGTGGCAAAGTCCATGTCATTCTGATCGAACAGGTCCCGGTACAAACTACATTGCGTGACGTCGCCAATTTCGGTAGACACGTAAGTTAAAAGGACTGAAATATTTAGATCAGCCTTCAAATTTCGTGCTAAATACTGTCACATTAACTTGTAATGTTTAAGCGTAAAAGCTAATTTGTAAAAGTATATTTTTACGAACATATTCTGAGCAGGAAGTTCAAATATAAGCAAAAATTTGCCATCGCGTGCTCACGTTCATCGTAAACAAACTCGGTGCGACTAATTCGAGAATTTCCCCTGGCCTGATTATTAAAGTAGACAGTATTTACATTTCCGTTCCGTAGTTCAGGTTCACTCTTATGGATTCAACCCTCGGAGTACTCTTCACCGATTCCAAACAATATTCGACCGGATAAGACTGACCTTTTCTGTCGCGGCTGGAACTAAATCAACAAATGCAATCAAATACAGGTTTTTCCATGGTTAACATCTCGAAGCTTAGGCGATTGTGTTCGTGAACATATAAAATAAATAAAGCTTGAACCTTCCAACACGTCCGACAAACAGCGAAGCACGAGGCAGAATGCTTTGCGCAACGAAATTGTGACGTCATTCAAAATGGCGCCGAAAAGATGAACCATGGAACGAAAAAACACGGGTCAGCTTTCGCTTGCGTGCACAGGGAACCTACGCGATAACAGGCAACCCAGAAGATTAGGAAGCGTTCTTCCTTCGTCGAACGCAATAATTAACAATTAGATTATGAGCTCGAGATTTCTATGAGGTGATAGTTCATGAGGCCTAAGGCCGAATCTACTATCACCTCATAGAAATCGAGAGCGAATAATCTAACTGTTTTAGTAGAATTCTTACTAAAGTTTAATTCAAATAACGGCTTCCAATTATTTCTCGACGTGTTATTAAACTTTGGACCTTAAAAAGATCGCCCGGATTGAGTTGGCAATTAAAATTGAAGTCGTGCACGCGCGCGCATCATTTTTTCAATAATTTCAACTTTTTTAAGTCAAGAAACGGTAAGTGTCCTTCGTTTAGTCTTCCCAGGATATTAATTATCCATTTTCATCAAAGTTTTCCTCCAAAACTTTGGCAAAACGAAAAAACGTCGCCATTTCGTAGACGAGTTCCAGCCACTGTACACTAATGGCTGATACTGTGCAATGGCTCAGCCAATCAGACTACAGCATTTGCATTAGTGTACTAGTAGAATTCTACTAATAAATATTAATTTGCCATGGTCGAGGTCCAAAACCTTCTACTGTACAGTTTAGTTCCGTCATTGACACCCAATTTGTTAAACAACCGATGCAAGCTGTAGCTGTCAGAGAGCATTTATACTTGTCATTTGATAAAATTTTATTATACAGGCAGCCAGCTTTAGGGGAGTCATTTGCATCTTGGACAAAAGGGTAAAACAATAGGATGTTATTGTTCTTTCCACACCGAACATGAGCTTTGTTGTGAATGAAATTATGGAAACACATCAAATTAAATTACCTCAAAATTGGGCAAAGTCATATTCAGGGTTTTTGTTCACTGTTTATTTATTAGTATGTAGTTACAATTTTGATTGATATGAGAAAAAAAATTATGTAGCAGTAATGTATTTCACTTAAATATGTACAACATCTTTTTCATCATACACCTTTTTATCTTTTTAATGTATTTAAATGCTTATGGAATTTCAAAACACTGTTACAGGAAACATGAACCAGCTGTTGACACTGTAAACCTATTAAACAACAGTGTCTCCTAAAGTGAAACCAAACAAATGGAACTTGACTGTGTAAACTTAGCTGAGGTAAATAAATACAGCATATTAATGTCAAATAGGGATCAGAAAATAATATGGAAAAAAAAATCTTTAAAACATATATAGCTGTGATTTCAGTTAAATTAAAATACAACATATTTCTATCACATAGCATTTCGTCCACTGCGTATTAATGGTTATGTATTTGTGAATCACTTTTCTAGGAAAACTCGAACCTTTTGAGTGTTGACACTAAAAACCTAAAATGAGTAGCAACAGTGCATGTTTCTGAAACTGAAACGCAACAAATGTAACAACTTGACTTAGGTAAATAAATGCCAAATATTTATCACATAGGTTGTCATGATGAAAATCATGAGAAAAATCTTCGAATTATATGTAGCCGGGATTTCAGTCAAATTAAAATACATGTTTTTATCATAAAGCTTGTCATACACTGTGTATTATGGTTATGTATTTGCGAATTAATTTTTGTGTGATTCCAGAAAATATCCATGCCCAACCCAAGGATAGTCATTGGAAATTCCAAGGGAGGGGGGCTCCAAACCCAAAAACATCCTTGGAAAAGGTGTGGGGGGGGGGGGGGGGGGGGGTTATGGGTATTTTCTGGAACCACACGTTCTACGAAAACTGAAGTCTAACATAACATTATGTGCTGGTATGTGCCCAGCAACTAAAAGTTTTTTTTTGGTTATAAATGCTGTCACTGGTCACTGAGCTGGTAACATAAAAAGTTAGTACCACGGGTACTACTAATAGTAAGGGATGTGATGAATTTTTTAATTTTGCCGTTATATTTTCGAAAAGGTAGGTGGTGGTAGGAGAAATATGATTTGCAATAAATATGCCATTTGCAGCTCTAAAAATATCCATACTCATATTTGAATTTTCCAAGAATATAAATTTAAACTCTATTCCTTTACAAAATTTAGTATCGCAAATCAACAATCATTATACAGTCCGGCACAGTTATCAAATTTGATAACCCCATGACGTCACAACATGGTGGCAATTCATAACTCGGTGAATTTTCCGAGAACATCAACTTTGTTCGTTCAATCTCCGGTTGTGTTCGTGTTGTATACCCATAGTTCCACGCGATTAACTTGAGAGGAAAACAAACTTCACGGGTGCACAAAATGGCGGCTGTTGGTTGAGTGATTGTGCAAGTTTTTGCTCGATGATTAGAGAAGACTGCCCAAAGATGACTGTGTATTTCAGGTATGTTTGTACTCTTTGCCGTCAATTTTAAGGCTGTTAGGCATTTTTGTGGGACACGCAGAAAATATCCCGTGTTCTTCAGTTATTTTTCTTTCGATTCATCGCTTACTCATCTAAGGGCATAAAGAATTTTCCAATTTGTTATGAATAAAGACTGGCTCTTATTCTTTTACAATTTCTACTTCTCTATCTATTCCTATTCGAAACCTTACTTGTGTTTAACCGTACAAACAAACGGAATCAAATGTTGAATTTTTAGCCGCGCCGAGACGTTTTCGCGCACAAGTAGCCGCCATATTGAAAAGGAGATGGTTGCTATGATAACGTGTCACGTGAACTTAAACTTGGAGTCTGATTGGCTAATAAGTTGTTTTGGTCCAGGTTATCAAATTTGATAACTGTGCCGGACTGTTATACATAATGAGAAAAAGCAAAGCCCCTCGATGTGAAAGTTTGGTTATTGGCATGATGGATGCAAAGTCGAAAAAAGCCTTAATACAGACAGTGCAAATCTTTGTATCTTTATAGGTACTGACATTGGTCTAACCCCTTTAACTATCCCTTGTTTCATTGTCGGACAGATTCCTGCAACCTGATTTAGGTAAAACTGCCTGAAAAGTATTGCTTGCTCTTTAATAGATTTAATTTTTCTGTTAATTGACTTTTCTGTCTTCTTAGAGATAGGAACATTGATTTCTTTGGCTGAATCTGTAATGGAACCTGTGTTATTGAAGACTCTACATACATCACGGTCAGCCACTTCTCCTTGCCTTTTTATCAGCAGGTCCTGGATAACTTCAACGAGTATATGTTCCAGTTTTGTCCACTTAGGTTCTACAGGCCTTTCTTCATTGCCTTGCATAAATTTTAAACTGTTTTTCTCTATAACATTTTGAAGTACATGATGCTTTCGTTTTCGGGGTTGATTTTTCTTTTGACTACAGTCTGGCCTTTTACCAATCGAATTAAAGCAGTTAAAACATCTACACAAGGCTGAGCAAGCCGACGTTCTCCAGGTACCTGGAAACAGAATACCTTTGAAGTACTGTTAATGGGATCACCTTCAGGTTGCAGTTTTCTTGGCAGTTCCTCTTCCGCGAGTACAACCCTTGGCTTCAATACTTTCTGAACTTCAGTTGGGCTGCTTTCCCTCACCTTTTCACAACTTTTGATAGTATCACATGCAGTTTCACTTGTATTTGCAACTTCTACAACTGGATCATAGTGCCCAATGCCCAAATAGTTAAAGGCAAGATACAAAGTTTGATGGGTGCAAACTTTCTTTAATGGAGAAATTGGTATAAGAGGAAAGTTCTCCATTGAAGTGAAAAGGACCATGTTCACTCTCAGCACATTCGTTAAGGACAAGGCCATCACATTGCCTATTTCACCATTGTAAATATATATGCTCTCTGACAGATACAGCTTGCATAGGTTGTTTAACAAATTGGGTGTCAATGACCGAACTAATTATAAACTGTATAGTAAAAGGTTTTGGACCTCGACCATGGCAAATTTATATTTATTATAGTATTTATATATACGAGCAAAAATCAACTCACGTTGAAGGCCTGATTTTTATTGTTGTTTTTAAGCCATAACATATAGCATTTCCTCGTTGAGAAACTTCAAATATCATTCCAACTAAAAAAAAAATACTACGATGAACCATCTAAACTTGCTTACCATACAACTGACCTTGAGTAATTATTGTAAACTTCTTCGCTTTTTGTCGCCATGTTTGAACTGGCCGTGTTTACCCGCTGAATGTCAGAGTGTGAACCTAGTTAAGGGCTGTGGACCAAATTAGAAGCGCACGTTTAAAAAATATTTCTGTTATACGAACTGTCATTCTGTGGACCTGTGGACTGAAGACATTCCCTTAGTTACATGAAGTAGTGTGGACCTGTGGACTGAAGACATTCATTTATATGAAGTGTGGCTGCCCTCAAAGTTCGCACTTGTGAATTCGAAGGAGTTTCGACGAGAAGTAAAAGACAACCGTTGTTATTCGCAGGAATCACTTTATTCCAAGTTAACAACTTAGTTCGCCTAACAAGGGCGGATGACAGAAGGATTGCACGAATGAAAACTTGAACCACACGATTCACACTTGTGATACAAACATGGCGGCTCCTACGTTTTCGCGCGGTAACGGAGCAGTACGAGAGGTTACCAAGCAGTTGGACCTGTGGACCTGTGGACCTGTGGACCTGTGGACCTGTGGACCTGTGGACCTGTGGACCTGTGGACCTGTGGACCTGTGGACCTGTGGACCTGTGGACCTGTGGACCTGTGGACCTGTGGACCTGTGGACCTGTGGACCTGTGGACCTGTGGACCTGTGAACTGGGACATTCATTTATATGAAGTAGTATGGACCTGTGGAAATGTGAACCTGTGGACTTGTGGAAATGTGGACCTGTGGACTTGTGGACTTGTGGATTTGTGGACTTGTGGACTTGTGGACTTGTTGACTGAAGACATTCATTTATATGAGGTAGTGTGGACCTGTGGACCTGTGGACCTGTGGACCTGTGGACCTGTGGACTTGTGGACTGGAGACATTCATTTATATGAATTAGTGTGGACATGCGGGCCTATGGACCTGTAGACCTGTGGAACTGTGGACCTGCTAGACATACATATGTATGAAGACATCTAATTCCCATGCAATTGTGCGTTTTAAAAATAATTAACCCTAACTAAGCACTTTCTCAGTATTAATTTATTTTCAGTTGCATGACGTATACTGTGCTCCGGTACCTAGAGAAGCAACCGTTTTCTTTGCAGTTCCAGCAAGGAGCAGTTTCTTGCATGGAAATCGACATGATCAGCACATTGCGAAACAATAGACGCTGATCAAATGCATGCACAGTACAACTGACACTTGCCTACCTACGTTTCTCATCTTACACATTGACACCTTGTTATTCGGGACAGAAACAGAATCAGTTCTGAAGTAGTGGTCACACCAAGCCCGCTTTAGTACCGTAGTTTACGTGGAAATGGAAAAGGAATCTG
This sequence comes from Platygyra sinensis, assembly GCA_019787425.1. Taxonomy (NCBI): domain Eukaryota; kingdom Metazoa; phylum Cnidaria; class Anthozoa; order Scleractinia; family Merulinidae; genus Platygyra; species Platygyra sinensis. Next base: position 5,886 of record JAHPZR010008713.1, on the reverse strand, counting down.
TAATTATACGAGTGAATTCGTTTGTTCGTGGCTATCATGCGTATATGGAGATATGGGAGCCTGATGTTAACGACGAAAACCCTCTAAAACGTGAACCTAACAACACTGCTCTCGAAAATGCTGTGGCAGTTGTACAGTTACAAATACCATCCGCAAACCAGGAGCCAGTGCATTCTTCAGCTCAGAAACGTACTGGACACCCAAACGAAGTTACAGATCTTATGGAGGTTGTTGGGCACGTTCCAAAGCTGATGGCGGTGTGGTTGACGAAGTTTTTAAAGCGACCAACAAACTCAGGGAAAGTGGTGATTACAGGAAAACGGGTAAACAGAGGTGGTGGATACGGTTTGGAAATACCCTGCGAGTATGTATTGCAAGGTGACTTATTTTCTTGTAACTGGTTAAAAGATAAACTGATCAACGAAGGATTTATTGTATACTAGCTGTACAGGCTTCGTGGACGTGTATGCATTTACGGTTTCTTTTGTCCTTGTGTATTCAACAAACCCCGTTTGTCAAGTCACGTTTTTAATTGTAAAAATAGAAAACAATCTTAATGAAGAGAACAAGACTTTTAAATTTTTTGAAAGACATGTTTCGGCAGCTCCTGTGCCATCGTCAGTTTACGGATGAAATTACAATGATGAACAATATATTGCGGAAAATTAGAATAACAACGGTATGATGCAACAACTGATTACAAAGAAAGATTAAGATTTACATGAAACAATTGTTGATTTAAGGAGGGTTTCGAGAGAGACCCTGAAAGAGATCTATCTGTAAAGCATTTTAAAAGTGCTGGGCAGGAAAATTATCTTAGCTTCTATGTGTTTATCCTGATTTTTCCTTCGGAAATCAGTCTTGTCATTCCCTTAGGTCATTTCTCTGCATGACTGGTTCACATTTATAGGCGCTCTAGCTGCTGACAAGCTAAACCTCAATGTTATTGCGTCATTTAAATTGGCCAATCAGGTGCCTTTCCTAAAATAGCCTCGCGGCTTGACCAGGCGCTAAAATTAGATTGAAAAAGATTATCATTGGAAGAGGCGCATGTATGGGGGATGGGCTCTCTCACCTTCATAGTCTCTTGCTGCTGGTTAGTACAGTGGTTACATGACGTTCCTTTCGGTGAAATCGGTTCGGTAACACATGCATGTTATGCTCTACATGGACAAAAACGGGAAAATGGTGCCCAATATTCACCTATGAAGTAACAAATCATCAAAGGAAACTAAAGTAGAAATAAGGTGATGGTGAGATGGTGTGTAAAACATTTCTAGAATCACTGGAATCAAGTAATTTTGTTCGAACTATTATGACACAGCTGACTGCAAATCATTTATTTCCTCCTGAAAAGTGACCGTCCACAGGACGGCCGGACGGCCACCTGGCTAAAACCCTATGATCGCACGACTTTGCCGGATATGTTATAAATACTGTGGGATTGGAAGATATAGGTTGTCGTTAGTATCTCTACAAACTGCTGGTTGGCTTTCAGCAGAAAATTGTGAAAAATAGCGTTTGAAAGTCTGCGGAACAAATTCCACTGAGAGTTCTTCAATGGTTCTCACAGAGTTAGTTCGCTTGCTCGATAATTCCACAAAATCAACCTGTTGCAAGTTCGATGTTTTTAGTGGTAGGTATAGTTTGTAGTCCAAACAGAACTCAGGGATTCCGGAAATCACAACAGGATATTTATTCCACACAAACGTAGTATTTCCACACAGGACTTCTCAACAAGCACACGCTAGGCTTGTAACTACACTTGACTTTAAACACACGGCCTCTTACCAAATATTCACGTAACCTCTGTTACACTTCACAAACACGACCTCTGTCGATTACACGCGACCTTCGTCACACCTCAGTACACACTACTGTAAAACTCCTGGGAAATAAAACCATCTAAACACTACACCGGTTTACTTATATACTTTACAGCAAAACGTTCTAGAACTTTCCGGCTATACTAAATAAAGTATCATTACAATATAAACTATTTACAACAGCAGACGTAAACGACTAAAATAAATTGCTTAGTCACCGTGACAAGGCTAATTAAATATGCACGAAACTTCTAGATCAAATTAGCATACACTCGAATGTTCCAAGCGACGCAAGTCACGCCGCAATTTTTCGTAACACAACCATCGTCTACGTTTTTATTGTATTATTGACCGATCATCGCAATTAAATTTACAGCGTATCTATCTTTAAGTCTGGGATATTGCTGCAACAGCCGATAACACCTCTGGAAGGCGTTTCTGCGCACTTTTCGAATATGTTTTGCATCATCCTCAAGGAAATGAGAGGACGGGAGATATTCGATCTTTCTGGGTAGACTTCACAACAGCTATTTTCCAACTTATCCACCCTATGAAGATCATCATTAAAAAGTTTCCTTTTCAGTGTTCAAAAGTGCAGCGGTTTTATGAGGCCTTGCTTGAGTCAATTTACAGAGATTTTACGATGCCCTGCTTGTGTCAATTTACAGAGACTTTGCAATGTCCTGCTTGTGTCAATTTACAGAGATATTATGATGCCCTGCTTATGTCATTTTACAGAGATTTTACAATGCTCTCCTTGTAACAATTTACAGAGATTATACAATGCTTTGCTTGTGCCAATTTACAAAACTTTTAATGGATAGAACATCCACAGCAAAACTCTGCAAATGTAAATTTTCCAACATCTTTCAGGGATTTTGTTAAGTCTGTAAATTTCAGCAATATCCTCTATGTCAAGAGGGAAAATTTATGATCATTTTATAAACATTCTAGAAATAAAAGTAGTATGGGGCGCACCACGGTTTCCCCTTTTTTGCTGTGCTATCGCTGTGGAATAAATTAACTTGATCTAAAATTGCTGTGGAATACATTAACGGGAGTGATGTCATAAGTTATTGACTCGTAACGGTATTCGTAAATAAATTGCTGTGGAATACATTAACATGTTCTGGTCATTACTGCTGTGGTTTCTCATTAACTGGTTTATCCGGACTAACCAGTCCCAAAAACTGGTTTCTGCACAATTCCGCATTGAACTCGCCTGGACTTGCCCCATTGTTTTCACAAAACCTTCAACACTGATTGGTTATTTAAAAATCTATTATGTTTTCAAAATAAAAGCGCGCTTTCTGTTGGTAGCATCACTCTTGCTGGGAAAATTTATCTCCGAGACTTTTTAAAGGTTATTCGAAACGTTTACCGTTAAAATGGCTTCCAAGAATGTATCCGCTATCAAGGCTGCTCTAAATGACTGTACCACTGTGGAGGAATGGGAAACTTTAATTGGCTGCATGGAAATTCCCGAGGAACTATTTTCTGATGTCTACTCTCGTTTAATTGATTTGAGTTGGCAAGATATTGAAGCCGATGAGGTAAGTTGAATTACTTCACTGTCCTTGATGCTTCGATTTATGATTCATAAATAGGTTTCGACAAGAATTTCTTTTTATTTCAATCTGTGCTCTTCTTATGTTTAGTTGCCTACAGATCCAAACGGGACGGATCATCAAATGACCTCAGCGCTTGTGGCTACTGACATGGTATGTAAAAGGTGTGCAAGAACATTTAAACACTTCACGAGTTTTAGTTATCCTAGCTTTCCGAATTTTATTTTATAATCCGCAGGATCAAACTGGCCGTGCTCAAGACTTTATGGAAGAGATATTGGATGGTTTGATGACGCCCGCTGATTGTCAGTCGGTAAATTTCATAGTTCGAAGCTAGAGCTAATTGCATTTCTTCCTGGCAAATAACGGCTCGCTGATTTCGTTATTTCAAATGCTAAAGCCACTCTCTTCTCGCTAGATTCATGCCCTCGATATCGCCCATTCACTGGAACACGATTTAGCGCTGATCTCTGGAGAGACGGTAAGTTACAGCTTGTTTGATTTCGAACGTGCAGTAGTTTTGAAAGTGATAATAAAGGAGTGTTCCTTCACGCACCGTTAGCCAGTCACTTCACTGAATTTGCATGAGAAATTAACACCTGTATTGTTTCCCGTCCACAAACAATATTACATTTAACTAAGAAGCGTGCTATTCCAATAATGTTTTATGCTTTTGTAAAACTTGGTGTAAAAACGCAATAGCGGTTTATCTTCGTAGCGTTTATCTACTGACATGATTCCTTACTCAACTCTACTTGAATTTTCATTTTTTATTCTTTGCTTTTATCCTCGTAGAATAACCCGGGTAGTCAGATAATACCAATGGAGATGCTGGAGCCTTGGAATGACTTTGAAACAGTAAGTAAAACACATTATGGCATAATATGTTCTTTCACAGTATTAATGCTAACCAAGCTGACAAACAATTTTTTACAGGAAATGCATTCTGAACCGAATCCTGAAGTTCAACAGACCGGAGGTGGCGCCAAACGAGTTGAAACGGTAAGAGATGAGATAACGTACTATTTTTAGGAGCTAACGAGACGCTAACACGATCTATTTTGCTTTTGACTGCAGGACAAAGAAAACTTTCCTTCTAATAAGAGAACTAGGTTGCAGTGCGAAACCTGTGGTAAAGTGTTTACGCGAAAGTACTCATTAAACCGACACTTACTTACCCACACTGGAGAAAGACATCATAAGTGTTCCCACTGCGGGAAAGCCTTTAGTTTATTACAAGACGCAAAACGCCACGAGAAACAAGTTCACGAGAAGCGGGCGGCTCAGCGGGAATACAGGTGTGCTACCTGTGGGGAAACCTTTAACAATATGGCTCCGTTTCGAGCTCATCAAAAGACGGCTCACACCACAGAGCCCACCAGCAGGAAACGTCCTCCCAGCAAAGACACCTCAGGTAGGTAGGGAAACTTCAAATCAGTAACTTTTTTAACTTGGAGTTAGTTGGATTTGTACTCAATATGTGATTTTACGGACGTGGAGCAGTATTTTTCAGTGTTCATATTATTCAAGTTAAATATGTTTTAATTCATTCAATCAGCTAATTCATTTCTTTATTTAGTTTGTCAATAATTAAACACCCTATTATTGAATCATTAGAACCCCTCTCTAAGAAAGCAAAGACTGCTCATGGTAAGAGAACAACTCAGCCACAGGCCAATGCAAGCTCTAGCTGGCAGGAAGATCCAAGAGCTATCAATGACCAACAAAGTTCTGCCCCCGAGTACCGACGCCACTGGCATCAAATCCGTACTCGATTCAACCGACAAAACCGTCTATTGGATTGGTACAATTACCGTCTATCTTCTCTACAACCTCGAGAGATTATACAACACCTTGAAGAGATCTTTGCTGACCAGTCGACCGTTTTTAAACTAAACGTCTCTTTTGGCTTTATTCTGCGAAACAACGAAACCGGCGACTTACAGTATTATTACGCTTCCAGAAACAACGAACAAGTCTTTCAAGAACCCTTTCAGATTGCAACCACGACCGATCTTCAGCAAGTCCGTGAATCACTACAAAATCTCGATGTCTTAGAATGGGTACGCCAGCGACGCCCGAACTCCAAATGGGTGGTAGAACAGGTGACTAATGTGACCTTCTTCATCACCAAGCTCCGAGGGCATCCTATAGGGCGAGGCTCTGATTTGCCACCCTACCTCAGCAAAAATAATGGCTTACTTCCCCTGGATCGTAATGCACGGACAAGCAAAATCTACAACGACAATCTATGCTTCTTTCGGGCCCTCGCTCTCCATAACGGTTGTCACCCAAAGAATTTGGAGCGCGATGCAAAACATTACTATGAACAGTATCGAGAAACACGGCCCGACAAAAAGAAGTTTTGTGGTGTAAAGCTCAAAGAACTACCCGGGCTCGAACATCTCTATGAAGTCAACATCTTTGTCTATTCCCTCGAGCCCACCAAACCCGATGGAGAGGAAGGAGAAGACGACACAGAGAAAGACGAC
>JAHPZR010008712.1:45000-61189 GCA_019787425.1 Platygyra sinensis | reverse complement strand
GCAATTGGATACCGGGACTGTCGATGTTAACTTGGACGAGTACAAACAAGCGCCAGCACTGCATGTGTCGAAGCTTCGCCAGCAAAGGGAATCTCTGCGCGCCAAATTAGGAACCCTGAAGGCTTTAGACGAAGAAATCCTGTCAAATGTGGAAGAGGAGGAAATTGAAGACGAAATCCGCGAAGCAGATCTTGTAAATGAGTTGATTCAACTCACAATTACAAGGATTGAAGATTTTCTGGAAACTTCGAGACCCCCCACGAAGAGCGTGGACGCGCCAAAACACAAGACACCGGTAAGCCCTTCTGTATCTGCTGATCCTAGTGATGTTAAACCCTCAAGTGACTCTGTTGAATCGCCAGTAAGCCTTAATGTATCTACAGAAGTTGTTCCTGGAAATGTTGAACCCTTAAATCACTCTGCCCAACTTCCTAATAGTATTCCTGCAGCCAATTCATCTATACAAGAAACAGGCCCTCGAGTTAAATTACCTAAACTGGACATGAAAAAGTTTGATGGCGAAGTTAGTACATGGCCCACCTTTTGGGATGCCTTTGAATCCTCTATCCACAAGAATCCTAAATTGGCTCCTATTGACAAGTTCAATTATCTGAACTCACTTCTCATGAAACCAGCTCTTGATGCCATTTCTGGTCTGTCTCTCACCGCATCCAATTACGAAGAAGCAATTGCAATCCTTAAGAAGAGGTTCGGAAACAAACAACAGATTATAAATCGCCATATGGATATTCTTGTTAATGTCAGCCCAGTGATAAATGAAGACACAAGAAAGCTAAGGGAACTGTATGACACTTTAGAGTCTCATGTAAGAAGCCTTAAGTCTCTAGGACTCCCTTCAGGCTCCTACGGAAGTTTACTGTCGTCGATTATTATGAGCAAGCTGCCTCAGGAGCTGCGATTGATTATTAGTAGGGAAATAAAGGATCAAGAATGGCAGCTCGATACTATTATGCATGTATTAGAGAACGAGTTGGAAGCCAGAGAGCGTTCAGTCCTTCATGACGAGTCTCAGTTATCAGCTGAAGGTCAGGCATTTCCAAACTTCAAGATGCGTACAACTACATCTGCCTTATTTACGAAACACTCAGGACCCACTTGTACGTACTGTAAGCAGAGCCATCCCTCTAACTCCTGCAAAATGGTAACCAATCCTGCTGCCCGCAAGGATATTCTCATCAAACAAGGGAGATGTTTTGTTTGCCTTAGAAAGGATCATCTCAGCAAAAACTGTCCTTCAAAGCATGAATGTTTCAAGTGTAAGGGTAAACACCATATCAGCATTTGTACATCCAATGGCAACAGTAGTATCAATTCAAGAACAACACCCAAGCAAGAACATCCTCAAAGGCAATCTGGGAACTATTGCCCCTCAGGCAGTAACGAAAGTGGCCCCAACTCTGGTGTAAATTCTTCCAGAGCCGCATCCACACAGGAACAGGTCCAGAACCGTTCGAGGAATTCAAGACAGAACCTCACAGCCTTATACGTCAGCGCCTCTACTCCAGTCCTTCTTCAACAGCCAATGCACTTACCTACAAGCCCGGAAACTCAGCAGCCAAGGTGAAAGCCCGACTCATCCTGGATAGTGGAAGTCAACGAACCTATGTAAGTGCAAGGCTAAGAGAGCATCTGAATTTACCAGCTGAAAGCAGTCAAAGGATATCTATTAAGACATTTGGCTCAACGAAGGAGAACATGCAGTGTGTGGATGTTGTTAGACTCTGTGTTGCCACTGATCAAGGGGAAGGTGTAGAACTATCAGCTTTTGTTGTTCCCATCATTTGCGACCCTCTGCAGAGCCAATCTATTGCAGAAGCTACCCACGCATATGCTCATTTAACGGGACTTAAACTTGCGGATTATGGTACTGGTGAAGACAATGTTGAGGTTGATATTCTGGTTGGTTCGGACCAGTATTGGAGTCTAGTGTCTGGCAGGGTGGTACGGGGGGAGCATGGCCCCATTGCTATTGAAGCCAAACTTGGATGGGTGTTGTCAGGTCCAATTCCAGAGGGAACACAAGCTGACATGCAGCAAAGTAATCTCGTCACAACACATGTTCTAAAGAGTGCAGTAAACCCTGTTGATGTTACTAACGAGACCCTGGATGGAAATTTAAGGACATTCTGGGAACTAGAATCACTCAGCATTAAACCAAGGACATTGTATGAAGAATTCCAAGAGCAGATTTCCTTTAAGAACAACAGATATGAAGTCCATCTACCCTGGAAAACGCCACATCCCAGTCTTCCAGACAACTATGCGTTAAGCAGGAAGCGCCTAGAGAACCTTCTTAAACGTCTTCGCCAAGAGCCTGAAGTCCTGAGGGAATACGATTCTGTAATAAAGGAACAGCTACTAAGAGGCATAGTTGAAGTTGTGGAGAAGCCTAGTGAAGGAGAAATTGGTAGGGTTCACTACATACCACATCATGCAGTCATAAGGACCGACAAGTCAACAACCAAACTCAGAGTTGTCTATGATGCTTCCGCAAAATCTGACGGTGTAGCCTTGAATGATTGCGTGTACAGTGGTCCACCCCTTATGGAGAACATATTTGATGTACTTTTGAGATTTCGCGTTAATCAAGTAGCCTTGACGGGTGATGTGGAAAAGGCATTTCTGATGGTGGGAATGACAGAGGAAGATCGAGACGTGTTACGATTCCTATGGGTTGATGACATAGACAAGTTCTCACCAGAAATAGTGGTTCTGAGGTTCACTCGCGTTGTATTTGGAGTCTCATCCAGTCCTTTCCTGCTAAATGCCACAATCAAGCATCACATTGAACAGTGCAAGGAAGCCGATCCTGAATTTGTGGAGAAATTTCTTCGCTCAATTTATGTCGATGACCTAAGTTCTGGAGCGTCTGAGGTCAACGCGGCTTATGAACTGTATCTGAAATCCAAGCTCAGGCTTGCTGAGGGAGGATTCAACCTAAGGAAGTTTGTGTCAAATTGCCCTGAACTAACAAACAGAATTCAGTGTAATGAAGCCAGAAGGTCTAATACCGATACATCTAGTGTTGAACCTGGGCATGCTCAGTCATCCCAAGCTCTTCTGGAAAGGAATGTTGTGTCAGAAGAGGACGAGACTTATGCTAAGAGCATGCTTGGTGGAGTAGAAGAATCTAGCAGCGCAGAACAAAGGGTGCTTGGAGTACGCTGGAACCCCTTGAAGGATGTATTCATCCTTGATTTGACCGAAATAGCGAACTATGCAAGAGACTTGCAACCCACCAAGAGAAATGTTGTTAGCGTTGCTGCGAAGTTCTATGATTCCTTTCACCAATCATCATAGAGTTCAAATTGTTCTTCCAGGAACTTTGCAAAACGAAAATTGGTTGGGATGACCCCCTGAATGGCAATTTGTTGAAGACGTGGCGCAAGCTCCTAAATGGGTTAGAAGGTATAACATCACTCTCGATGCCACGATGTTATTTCCAAGGAATTCAAGACAAGGTTGTCAGTTGTAGTCTTCATGGGTTTGGCGACGCGTCCAATAAGGCCTATGCTGCAGTTGTCTATCTGCACGTGACAACGACCGTTGGAGGCTATGTCAAGTTGGTTGCCTCCAAGTCCAGAGTTGCCCCTGTGAAGGAACTAACTATTCCAAGACTAGAGCTTCTTGCCGCCTTGATACTAGCAAGACTTATTACACATGTTAAGGAAGCTTTAGAGCTCGATGTAACAATTACAAACATGACCTGTTGGACTGACTCGAGAGTAACATTGTTTTGGATTAAGGGCGAGGAAAGAGAGTGGAAGCAATTCGTCCGAAACCGAGTAAATGAGATCAGGAACCTTGTTCCAGCAAGTAGATGGCAGCACTGTAATGGAAAGGATAACCCAGCCGATATCCCCTCAAGAGGATTGAGTCCCGTGGAGCTCTCAAAGTGTCCCCTTTGGAAGGAAGGTCCGAAGTGGTTAACATGTTTTACGGAAGACACCAAGAGTGTGTTTAACAGTACACACATCCCTGAAGAATGTTTCGTAGAAGTGAGAGCTGAGGAGAAAGTAAAGTGCCAAACCTCATCTTTATTTCTTGCAGCAACTGAACCTTGTGGTATAGCGCATATCATGAGAGCAGAAGACTTAAGTGACCTGCAGAGACTGCTAAGAGTTACCGCCCTGGTTCTCAAGTTTGTAAAGACCATGAAGTCATCCCTGAAGAAGAACATCTCTTCGCCAAAGGAATCTGCTGCTCAAGACAAAATGGTGGACGCCGAAACCATCTGGATCAAAGAAGTTCAGAGGTCATTAAGCCAGAATCCCAAGTTCGAAATTTGGAGAAAGCAGTTTGGTATTTCATTAGTGATAGCCAAGGGATCATGAGATGCAATGGTCGTCTGTCGAAGGCAGACTTACCATCTTCAATAAAGCACCCTATTTTGTTGGATAAAGGCCATCACATCACATCCCTGATAGTTCAGGACAGCCATAAACGAGTCATGCATGGTGGCGTGAAGCTGACCCTTACAGAACTAAGAGCAAGATTTTGGATTGTACAGGGCAGGCAGTTTGTAAAGAAGCTACTGTACAAGTGTGTAATTTGCCGGAAACTCGAAGGAAGGCCATATCAAGCTCCACCATCCCCACCCCTCCCAGAGTTCAGGGTAAAGGAGTGTCCACCATTTGCCTACACGGGAGTTGATTTTGCAGGCCCTCTCTATGTCAAAAATCATACTGGTCCCCAGCAGAAAGTATGGATCTGTCTCTACACATGCTGCGTTACCAGGGCTATTCATTTGGATCTATGCTACCAAGTACTCACCACCTCTGCATTCTTGAGAAGCCTCAGACGATTCTCCCCGCCCCCGGCGTGGTACTCCAATGTTAATGGTGTCTGACAATGGGAAAACCTTTAAGTCGGCGGCACGAGACAATCAACAACGACCTAATGAAACGACCCAGAAGTGAAAACCAGTACTTTGCCTAAGGCACGGATGAACTGGTGTTTCAACCTTGAAAAGGCTCACTTGGTGGGGCGGCATTTTGAAAGGCTGAGTAAGGTCTGTGAAGAGGTGCCTTACGAAGGGGTGACAATTGTGGCGCAATCCTCACCTACGAAGAATTGCTAACAGTAGTGGTTGAAGTGGAATTCCTATTCTGAACTGCCGACCTTCTCTCTGTATGTGTCACAAGCGCGGCATTTGAAGAAAACCCCTCACCCCGTCCACACCTCTTATGTGGCCAAACGCCTAATGCAGCCTTCCAGACAGTAAACACACGTGGGACTCTCCAGATTAGGGACATTGATGTCCAGGCCAAGAGGACCTAAGTAGAAGAATGCAGCACCTGAGCCCAAATGTCCTGAACCACTTCTGGAAAAGAAAAAAATGGAGAACTGAGTACTTGAGCGAGCTGCGAAATGCCCCATCGTTCACCCCCCCCAGTCAAAATGACGCCCAGCCACAGCCAAATCCATTGGAGATGTAGTCATAGTGCATGAAGAAAATTCAGCCCAGAGGAAAATGGCGAGTTGGAAAGATTTTAGATCTCATCGCTGCGAGCTGATAGCGGTCTCAGAGGAGCTGTTGGTGAAGTCCGAAGCAAGGGAGGGAAATTGTGAAACTTAAGCGCCCAGTTCAGCGACTTTACCACTTTAGAGATTCCATTGTGAAGTTCCTGTGCAACAATGTGTCCAATGATTGCTCAAGCCAGGAATCCTGAAGTCCAGTTACTCACTGAAGGTGAAGCAACCAGTGGCGAGGGCCAAAAGCCGTCCACGACGAGCGGCTGCAGTTTGAATGGCCGGACCGAAGAAGGAAGACCTGGTGGAGGATCTGAATTAATGAACTGTGAAACTTTCTCTAGGAATAAATGTTGTGTGGAGTTTTCTCAGTGCTTATTATGAATATGGTTGGGTTGACCAGATAGAATTAGGTAATTCTTGAGACACGGTGTCTTTAAGTACTGCTGGTTGATTTTGTTATTTTGTGATTATTTAGGGAAGAACTAGTTGTTTATTATTTTGCAAAAGTTTGCTTGCTGTCTCACTTTTTAGTTTTAAAAAGTTACTGAAAAATCATTCACATTTGTGCAGATATGTTACATACCATAACTTATAGCGAGTCCTTGAGCCATACAATCTAGACGATTTAGGAGTATTTTTCTGAAAATACACTTCAGCTTGCACCTAACTTTTCCCTTTCTACGGATCTTATAATCTTTTTTGGTAATCTAGACGGCTCTCGGTCTCTGCGTCATTTCACTTGTTTAACTATTTTGGAATGGCCACGAAATTCTTTAGCACAAGATGGTGGCAAGGCCACAACAAGGCTCATCATTGCACGAAAAATTTTGCTTAAACTTTTCCTCAGGTAATAGTTATGCACCAGTCAATGTTAAGCCCCCGGGGGTGGGGGGGTGACCGGGGTGGGGCGGGCGACCCTGGGAGATTTGGCAGTATTTCCTTTCGCGGGGGTGAGGAATGGTTAAAGATTTGACATAACGCAAGTCCCCGAGGGTGGGGTAATTTGACAAAATCTACAGGAAAATTATACCCAGAGCTCCTTAGGATTGCAGCGCATTTTGGAAATTGCTTCGTGTGGTGCCTTCATACACAAGTGATCGTATAAAATTTGCCTGTTAACTTTTGAATATTCATTATCTCGTTGGACCTCGTGAAGAGGCGCTTGGGAAATGCCGCCTTTATAAGGCCTGGGACACAGCAAGACGTATAAATGGCTGTGGCAGCGAGGGGATTTCAAGAATTTGTCAAAGGAGGTGAGTGTTTTGATCTCAGTGTTATTCTTATGAACGATTGATAGTCTGAGTATCAAAAGAGAGCACAGATAAGGTAAATGAAATATTAATTTTTCATGGTAATTTTTACTGATCATTATCAAACTTTTATCATGATTAGCTCCCACCAGTACTGTGTTGGCCTCGAGATCCCAACTAATGACTATGACTGGAAGTGCCCTCTCTGCAATGCAGAAGATCTTTTGTGATATAAAGTTTGCTTAATCTTTTTTGAGTAACAAAGGGAAAGGGGTATTTGACATCAGTGTCTTCCCCCTAGGTACAGCATTTGACATAAAAATAGGCAAAAATGTCAAATCCCCCTGGGTGTGCCCACCCGGCAAAAACTACTAGTTCTGATATCAAGGCTAGGTTCGCTAGAAGATTACTAGTTCTTAAACAAATTCGTGCGTATAAACTGTGCACAGCTTTCGCGGACGTTCGGGCAATGATGAGGCTGATACAACTTTAAAATTCGTGTCTTCGAAAGCACAGGAGTAACTCTTTGGTGCCGAGTTTAGACTTGTCACAAGTCGACCTTATGAATTTCAGAGTTGAATATATTAGGCCGTTGTTTAGGTCGCGAAGCGGCCGAGCGAGCGAGAGGTACTGAATAAACAAGACGAAGGACTTTTCAGAAAGTCTACGCCGAGCTGAAAGCTTGAAAGCATCTTTCAAAGCCATTTATTCGGCCAAGTTGACCCGCACTTCGAAAGCTGTGACATATTGAGACAACACCTGTTAAGAAATTCATGACAAACTTTAGAAAACGAAAAAAGCTCACTCACTTACCGCGGCTTCCCGACGTCCACAGTGAAACCCAACAGCTACGGAGACAAAACACAAAATGTCCGTCGTTCGCGAAGCGTGGGTTGCCTTCTTTCCCACGTGATCATTGACGCAATTGCCGACTCATTTCCTCGAATTCTATTGGTTCCGAATGTTGTCTTGAATTCGTAATTTTCTCGCAACCAATGGTAAGGGTTACGATAATTCGCGATTGAGTGACGACATTCATCGTGATTCACGACAGATTCACGACAAATGGTTACGCTTTACTTGTCCCTCATGTACTTGATCACAAAAAGAACTTGTAAAGAAAACCTCGATCAAACCTCTATAAAATATTTTCACACTTGTTCTATATGAAGTAGTGATCGAAATTTCTACAGCTCTGCATAGTGTCTGCATTTGCATATGCAAATAGCAGACACAAAAACGCTCGTGTAGTGTTTGTAAGGTACATTTCAGTGTATCATACATAACATACTTAAGCGTGCTATGTATGTCGGGAAGTTGATTATTAAAGCAGCATGGTGGACATGTAGATTCGATTCGTGTGTTGTGTCCGGCAATTGGCAATAATCCAGTTCCATCGGCGTTGGAACGTGACAGTTCGTACTAGAATTTATTTCAATGTAGAGCATTTCTGCGATGAGATCGATATTGAGTACTTAGGTCAGGATTCACAGAATAACTAACTTGACACGGTGCAACCGACCGTAAAATGGACTTAAGCGACAGATGTTCAAAAGCCGAGGGAGGAGGAGGAGGGGGGAACTACTACATGCAAAGGTTGAGAAATTTCCATTGTCTAGGGTACAAATTAAGGATTCTGGTCTCACTTAGGGTGTCGACGACAAAACGTCACCATTTTTAGCTGTCAAGGTATCTTTAGGGTGCACGAAAAGAAATAATAATTAAAAGAAATGCTCTTATTTAATTTCTTGTTTTCAGGCTTGATTTCTGTTGATCTCTCGACGACAACAACAACAACAACAACCTTTATTTACACTATTCTGTAGAAGAAAAAAGAAAGGAGGGAAAAAAAACAAAGTCTACACGAGATTACACGAGTTGGGTCCACAAGTACCCACAGGATCCTCTCTTTAACAATAGTTAGTAATTGAACTTATTCCATTTTAAGTGGTACCTTTTAGAGGTATATTGAAGCTCAGGCAATGTCCACATAAGTCTCCAGTAGGAACTAAAATTCAAATTTTCCGATAAGCATTCCATGCCTTTCATTACGGGAGCTCCCCCGGTTTCCAAATGTCAACAGGAAGTAAAGGAGTGAGGGAGTGAAATCGGGTCTACCACTACAACTTGGAAAATGATAAATATTTCCTAGTTAAAAACTGACATACTCACTTTGGGATTTTTTGCCATTTGTAAATTGAAAGTAGTGTGACTGAATGACCGGTGTGTTTGTGCAGTGCAGTACAGATAATCAATGGACTAGATAACCAAACTAAGTTTCAGATGGTTACACTATTTTCTGGCTACGGGACTTCAAGACATGGCTGCTCCATACTGAACCGGCTTTAAATTTGTGCGAAACGGCATTTCGACAAATACCTGAAGTTTGGGATAACGCACGGACCTTAAACTTAAAGAAACCTTTTGTTTTTCTTTTATATTTAATAGATCTCATCTTCTTGACTTCATTCACCCAATGGTTTTTGGTTTGTTCTTTTTCATTGCGTGGCAGTGAAAAACGCCGATCTTCAGCAACCACACTCCCAGAGGTCTCTCACCAAAGGCAGCCCTGTGTTAGATTGGACAGTCCAGAAAAGGAACACTGCTGCTGTTAATCTAACTGAAAGGCCACTGTGTTCGTAATGTTATTAAGGGAAGGGAGAGGGGAGGAGCATGGGATTCAGTAAATTAATTTTGTCCTTTGTCTCTAGAATGCAACACCATAATTCTTATTGTTTCACTGTAACTTTTAATTCGTGAAAATTTATTTACACCTAAGGCTACCTAACTGTGTTGTGCAGCATAGGTATTCAGCTTTGCGCTATCTAACAATACATGTAAAATCAAGGAATCCACCACAAGTTCGAGTAGCAAGCAGACAAAAAACTTTGTTCTCCTACTAGGAGCGCGCAACTCCCATACTATAAAGCCTTTGTCACGGAATTTAGTATATACCAGGCTATTTTTAGGCTTCTTTTCCGCCAAATAAAGGGTCAGTTCTGGTTGACATGAACGCGGCATCGGAAGGAAAAAAATATAGCGAAATGATGAGGTCAGTTAAGGGACCGGTGCAATAATTATCAGAAGGGGGTGGGGCAGTAAAACGAGAGGGGTAGGGCACAGTGTAAACTCACAGCCTTAGGGAGGGGGGTAATATGTGAATTTCTGGGAAGGTGGGGGGGGGGGGGGACAACCGAAAAAACTGACTTAAGATTCAAATACTCAAAGATATTTCACTAAAAGTTGTACTCATTACTTTCCGGACTGATTTAATACGAATAAAACATGGCTTACGGTATAAATAAGCATGGCGTTACGGTAAAAAATAAAATGGAACATGCAGTCATGTCAATGAAATCAACTAGCAATTGTTTGCCTCTGGTAAATTAACTTCAAACGGTAACGAACTCCAAACAAAAGGTGTGCCAGGAATTATGGTTGACGAGACATGCCTGTAAAAGCTTTGTAGAACATCAGGAATTTCTCGCTATGAAGGCACAAAAGAGAGCTTCTGAAGGAAACACTGTGTTAAACATTGACTGGAACAATGAGGACCATGTCAGCTCGCTGACGGCACACAAATTAAGATTGTACTTGAAGCAACACAATTTACAGGTCAGTGGAGGGAAAGCAATGCTAGGAGCTCGTGTTCTACGTCATGTTCGGGCTGCCCAACAAATACTGGAACCCGAAGGACAAATGATGCAACTAGTGACTCAGAAGATCCAGACGACTCAGAAGACGATGCACAATCAGACTCTTCAGAAATGAGCAACTTTATCGAACACAGTTATGAGGTACTCTTTGTCCTAGACACTAATGTCAAATGCGTTACAGTACAAAGCAAGTAAAGGATTCAGGTATATTTACTATATTTGTAGGTGGTGGTTGGGGGGGGGGGTGGGTGCATCATAATTTTGGAGAGATTTGGAGGGGGGTCAGAGCTAATTTGCCTTTGTTGAGAGGGGGATATTGTGTAATATTTCTCATTGCGAAGCTCATTTTTTGCCCCCCCCCCCCCCCCCCCCTGCCCCTCCTGATAATTATTGCACAGTCCCTAAAGGTAAGAACCATCCCACCGAGCCTCTTGTGGGTGTCTGAACGCGCGGTAAATTCATACTAAGTTAGATCGGTCTGTAAAAACGCCGCGACATGAAGATGGGGTATTTGCTCTTTCCTTGTTATGGGCTCCTCACCCAGAAAATCTACACTGCAAACTTTTGTGCGACTGTTTAAAATCTTCTCAAAACAAATCATTTCGAAGTGTCGAAAAAAATTCAAGTTTTTATAAAGTACTTGAGTCGAAACCACTGATGAAATAAACTTGATGAGTTTACCTGTGATTGAAAAACTTCTCTTAATTTGAACTTATTATATCTTAAGCTTTTAAATCCATTAAGGATTATAAGTACTTAAAGATATTCTGGTACAGTACATTTCGCTAGAGGATATTAAGAAACGTATTTTCTATTTTACCTACCGTGTGGCAACTTATTTTGCGGGGTTTAATTTAGTCCGGTCCCTGAGCTCTCCTTTATTCCCGCCCCTTGTAGGGGCTGAACCCGGGCGGGATAACTTGCGTGCGCATGCTCAACGCCTTCGCCACCCCCCCCCCCCCCCCCCCAAAAAAAAAAAAATTGGGGGAAACACATGCTATGAAGTACTTTCCAGAATTGGCTTCTGGAGCGATTTTCTGAATAATAATATACAACTAACAATTTCTGTAACGAACTAATCGAATACTGAAAATAGTAAAGGGGGTAAGTTGCTAGAGAAAACTATGGTGCTGCGTCGGTGGAGTATTACAGGATAATTTGGTTTTATCAACTGAGTTGATCATGTGAATTGGCCACCGTCACTGAAAGAGATTCGAAAGCTGACGTTTCGAGCGCTAGCCCTTCGTCGGAGCGAATCGAGGAATTGTGGGTTGTGTGTGGTTTATATAGAGAAATATGGAGCTACGCTATTGGTTGGTGCCTGGCAACGTGAAAAACAACAGAATAAATTAGTTGAATGAAAAGCGTTCGTTGATACCGTGAGGATTAAGAGTGCAGATTTGAAAAAGAAATTTTTGTTCTAGGGTTTTGCGGCTTTCTGTGCTTCCTTGATGTAGGGAGAAGCCACAGACCGCCATATGTTGCTTCGAATGATTCGGCAGATTAAAGTGTCTAGCGACCGAGGAAGTGTCTAGGCCGAGCAAGTGGCTAAGAATATATAATAATGTTAAGGTCTAATCACAAAACAAACCCAGAATACAACTGGATTCAAATATCTTATGGGAGAGCCTTAAAATTCCTACGACAATTCAAAATGAAAAATAATTAATTTTTCAACAGTGGCAAAAAGCCATGAATGGAATATTCCAAAGATGCGCTTTCAGTTTTAAAAAGATGTTACTTGAGTCGTCGTTTCGGTTTATGTGAAGGAACGATTCTTTTTTTCCATCAAAAGAAAAACACTGTATTGTAAACTGCATTGAAAATGATCGGATTTTCTTAGACATGAAGGTGAAATCTCTCTTTTTTGAGCACCATGTGAGGAAGACAAACCTTAAAGGAACTCTGCAGTGTCACGGTCTGCTTGAAAAGTTTAGCTCATTTTTAGTGCAGAGTGCACTATTGGCTGGGATGGTTTGGGGGTTGACACCGCTAAAGCACTATTCTCTACTTGCACAAATCCCATAATACACCTCTTTTACCCCCCAAACATTTGCATAGGCATTGTTTTAGATTACTCTTGGGACATGCTCATGTCCCAGGAGAAATTGCAAACAATGAGTATGCAATTTTTTTTTTTTTTTTTTTTTTTTTGGGGGGGGGGGGGGGGGGGGGGGTTTAAAGAGGTGCATTATGGTATTGTGCAAGTAGTGAATGGCAATATGGCACTAAGGAAACAAGCCACTAAGCCACTATGGCAATAAGGTGTAAAACTTTATTGTTTGTTTAACTAATTAATTTCAGTTAATTAATTAATTAGCCTTGTTTTGAGCTGGTGGGGTAGGTACCTTTGATTGCTACGTAAAACGTACCATACTTACATTACTTCCGTCGTAACATCAGAAAACTATATATGGTTCCAATATTCTCTTGTTATCCTTGTGGTACTATTCCGCTCTTAAGAACAGAAGCAATTTGCTCGAAGCGCATGCGCAGATTGATTAGCATTAGTGTTGACTATATGTTAGGTAAACGATGCATTTCATACACAATAACACTCGAACATTAAGTGCTTTTCCTTGTGGTAGAACACAACATGTAAGACGCATGCGCTCTAGCACTGTCAGCATGATACAATCCGTTCTCGAGTTCAGCATTCATGCGTGCGATACCACACTCCTCTTAACGGGCGATAGCAGTTATATTTCAGGTAACGTCAGTTTTCCTTTTTAGTGCAAAGAACACTTTTGTGACAGCGTATATCGTTTGGAATCATCCCTAGCTTGGTTAAAAAATGTTGTGTGCTATTTTCAAACTATTTCGTGTTTGCTAAGCTTTAAAGAGGGAAACGAATGGATCTCCTCAGCCGCCTGTTTATTTTCTCCCCCCATGAAAGAGAACAAGAAGTTCACAAATGTATTCACCCTAAACATTTCCGAGTAAGCGACATTAAAAGTACCCGGTAGTAATGTCGTGATATACATGTTGGCTTATTGTTATTATTACTATTTTTCAGTATTTCTTAAACCAAGAGCAGGTAATAGCGGAAGGTCGTCGAATTAATACAGTCGAACAGGGCAAGGAAAGTAACGTCAAGTTTCAGTTGTTCTTTAATATGTACATAATTTTAGTAATGTCACGATAACAGACCAGGAGAAATTGTATCATCACTACTTGCGCCTGTAATGAAGACTAGAATATGTTTAATTCAGGAGGGAGGGGGTGACTCTATTGTTTTCCAGTATCTATCAGAGACCGACTCATCACTGCCAGCGTGAAGTCACATAGCAACAAGTCGAAGCTTCGCTCGGCTTGCCCAGATTTGGCGTCGGGACTCCACTGAATTCAAAGAAAAAGAGGATAATACAAGTCATTATTGCGCTATTATTCATTAATTTGGCATAAATGTGCAAGCTTTGTAGTGGATATTGTCTGTGAGTACAACTTTTTGTTGTTTTGTGATTTTTGTTCCAAATTTTATTGAAAACAAATTGGCTCAAGTGGGGTTACCACCATCTTGACTTCCGGTCAAGTAAAGGCCACCCAAAACGCCCGCCGTTTTCTCTTCAAGTTTTCAACAGAAGTACCTCATAATAGAAGGTTTTGTTCCTTTTTGATATAACTTTCAAGCCATTGTTAGTTTTTCTCAATGTGATGAGCCATTTGCTCAACAATCCTTTTGAGTGCGAGGGCGTACATGTCGGTTTGATTTCTCGCGTGTTAAACTTTGTTCGACTGGTGAAAGGTCAAGAGTGTCTATGTTTACCAGCTGTTAGCTGGTTGAATGCTTGTGTTTTTAAATTTTGTGGGGTAGATGACTGCCTGTGTGCTCCAGAAGGGCTAACCTTCAGAATACCCGGCCATGATTGCGTGACATTAAATGCCTGCTCCCGTAGTCCCGCAGTCAATAAATACTTGCATATGGAAACAAAAGAGAAAAACTTAATGTATACACGAAACAAGCGTGCTACACATGAATATACCTCGTTCTAAAATCCATCAGCCGAAACAAGCGCGTTACACGTGAAAAGACTTCGTTCTGTAATCCATGAGCCGAAACCCGGAGTTTTAATATTCATTTTATCCACTGCGGGACTGCGGGAGCAATAGTTTTACTCGTCTTACTTTCATAGCAATAGTTTTACTCGTCTTACGTACGTTCATCAACCCATAAAATGGCGATACTCATCGTTACGTCTCCTATTGTCATTAATGTGCCAACCAGAGGTTTATTGGCTCTCGAAACAAAGGATTCTTTTGTCTCTGTGGTTGGCGAAATTTAAATATCAAAAGACTTGTTTGTAAACAGTGAATATCGCTATACAACACCACTGCGGGACTACGGGAGCAAGCGTTCAATGTCACGCAATCGTGGCCGGGTATTCTGAAGTCGCTCTCCAAATGCCATTCCATTAACTTTGAAGGGATTGTTGAGACGAACCATAAGTACTGAAGGCTTAATTCTCAGCACAGAGCAAACTTAATATACCATGTACCAAACCTCCTATTTTGGGATCAGGACATCTCCGCATTTCTGCGTGGGCTCCGGAAAAAGTTGTCAATCCATTAAACTTTGTCGACGTCTCAGGCACTTGTTAGTATGTTTCTACTCAAAATATGAGGCTTTCGAATAACTTATCCTACCGCAAATTACTGCAAAGAAGTCTTTCATATATTTTGAATCCTGGGTAACATTGAACAAAGTAATCGAATCATCAAAAAGTTAGAAATTTCCATATTTCTTTCATTTAACGAACCAAAAAATTTGGCCGCAATATCGAAAATCACCGATGTATCACGTGACGTCACACTGGTAGTTATGACTAAACCACTGATTTGCCTGGAGACACCCCCTCCCTCCGGGGTTCATGATAGCTCAGTTGGTAGATCATCGCACCGGTATCGCGGACAAGTCACGGGTTCGAATCCCGTCGAAGCCCTGAGTCTTTCAGGCTTCTTCTTTCCAATTGCTTAAATTGGAAAATTAGCTGCGATGAACATTCTTCACTTTCGTCTTCAAAATTATTTCATATATACTTCACACCCAATGTAATTCTTCTTTACAACCCTTTCGGACCTATAAGACCTATAATTCCAGCTACTGGTGAATTTATTTCTAGCACCATGATAATCTAGCAACATTTTTAAGGACCCTTGGAATTCGAATTTTATTAATTAACATAAAAGCACGGTAGGGAGAGCAATTTCTAGCTGTCTGTAACCAGCTTTTTCAGTTTACTCATCCAAAGTTGCCTCAAGTTCCCTCCATTGCTCATCTGGTAACTCTGGTGGAAAAAACAGTGATCAACAAGTCATTCTCTGCTAACAAAGTCACGGCCTAATCTAGTTTTGTAGCCACCACTGGTGGTTTCAACAAGCCACCCTGTCATTCCGTCTCTGAGAAACCCTGGATGGCAATAAAGGAATAAAAATGGAGAAGCTGTAACATGTCTAAAGCCAGTAGAGAAGGGAGGGGGGGGGGATTGACAGCACTGTACAAATTTTCATTTTTGTCGATAAGTATTATTATCGAAGGCCAAAAAAATTCCCTCACACCCCATCCCCAATATTGGAAAAAGGAAGGACTTACCCTCACTCTGAAATCAATGGATGTAACTCTTCATTGATCATAACTGGTTAATTGAGGTGAATAACCCCTTTGAATAGGGACATCAAACCAAAATAAACAGAAACATGTGGGTGAATAAGACTAGGTTTTTTTAAGTTCATACCAGTTAGCGCTTTAAAGACAATTCCATATCCCTGAATGTCTTCCTCTGTGAAGAT
>JAHPZR010008712.1:40000-42500 GCA_019787425.1 Platygyra sinensis | reverse complement strand
TTTTTAGCTGTTAATTGTTGCCCTCTGTAGTTCTCTTTCATGTTCTGCTTAAGATAAACTCGATCTATCTTCAACGTTAGATCAACGTCCCCGATCGATTGTTGACATAACAAATACAAATGAGTGTTTTTTTTGATAAACCTGCCGAGAAAGATGGCATTCCTTAGTTCCCCAGTGGAGGCTTACCTCGATACACCCGTCCTCCTCCCCCAGAGTCTGTACGGACAGCGTTAGATCGCTCGTACGCTGACGTCATAACCAAATTTCTCGGCTTGATGAGTTACCAATTTTTCTTAAGTATGGTGCTACACTGAAGCTCCGCTATTAAATTCGGTACGCTTGTATACTTGGAAATTATAGCTAAACTTTATGGTTTTTAATTTTATAAAACGACCGGAAGTTGATGTGGCAAAAACAACAGCAAGTGGGGAGTCACGTGGCATGCGCGAAAACAATGAATTCATACGCAAAGGAACTTCAACAGATAAATTGACCTCGTTCTCAATGTGTGGGTTCATAGCTCAGTTGGTAGAGCATCGTACCGGTATCACGGAGGGCACGGGTTTGAATCCCGTTGGAGCCTGATTTTTACAGGCTTCTTCTTTGCAAATTTTACAGAAGAAGAGCCTCTTAATTGTGGGAATCTGTAATAAACCATTATCGTTATCATTATCTATTGGAAAATTTACTACGATGATCATTCTTCACCTTCATCCACAACCGCAGTTCAAGTATAAATTATTTCATATATACTTCACATCAAATGAGTTTATATCGTAATGAACTAATTCGATACGAAATACGCGTCATAGCACCACATACGCTAAATCAAAAAAGAACTACAATTTTGATCTTATGCAGCTTTGTCTTTTCTCCTTTGGGTATGTATTTATTGTTTTCGCGTTGAAAACCCCTTTAATTTTGACCGTATATGATCATAAATTACCTGTAACTCTATGCGCCATTTTATCCGATTGTGACAAAAAATGCCTATACCACTGCTTTTCAAATTTTTAGTGTTGTTACTAAAAGTAGCGTCATTTACGTCATCACACTTTCAAGAAAAGTCAAAAATACCTTCACAATTAATGTTAAAACATATATACAGAGAAAACTTTCCTCCAATTACTATGTTCTAATGTCTTCGGCTTCATTTAAAATATAAAGTTCTCCTCAGTGGGCCAAAAATTAAATTTAGAAACCTTCGGGGAGGAAAAGCCCTAACAAACCGACCATCGTGCTGTGCTTCAGTAACCACATTGAGGTCAAGGCCAAGGCCAAGGGCAAAGCGCATGGAAAGTACCATTCATCTGCCTCCATTCTCGTCTCCAGAGCCCACGATCCTTCCGGCCTGCGACAAGAATCGAGAGCTCTGGGAACAACGATTTCAGGCATGCGCCATAGATGTAGACTGGCAGTGAAACCGGATGGGCAGAATTCGGTTATTTCCTTTGTTATTTCAAAATGGTTGTTCCCAGAGCTCTCGTTTTCCGTCCGCTGGTCAAGGGGAACGAAGACTCTGGGAACGAGATTGATCAGCCTCCAAAAAGAAAAATCAGTGGCAAGCGAAGTCTGGAGGAAAGACCATTTCTTTACTCGCGTTATTCATTTATTGTCTACTTACAAAAAAAGATAACCATTTGCATTAAAAAAGCCCATTTTCGAGCTAATAGACTAGATATGAGATCTTTTAAATTTACTGATAACCGAAAATATTGCTGACATTTGAACTGGTACTCCAGATATTGCCGAAAATTTATAATAAGTAATAACTACGACTGATCCCATCACACCCATAGAGATGGATATAAAAATATGGTGGTGTTTTTTTCATAGAAGGAACACTGATAATTAGAGATTATGGTCTAATGACTTTTTTTGTATTATGCAATATTATCGATAGAGCCAAGCGAGTCGTAATTGGAGGAAAATGTTTCAGTAAAATATCATTGTTTCAAGTTCGTACGTATCTATTACATTTAACTTGGTAAATGTGACTGATCCGTACGTTCTACCAGATTGTCGTTCATACTGAGGATCCTCCTCACTGGCATGGGGCATCCAGTGTCTCGCCTCATGACCACTTTCTCCGGACATATGCACCTTTTGCGGGATTTTCCAGTGTGTCTGATGGTTCTCTTATTGGTAATCGCGACGCGGCCGCACTTTAAGAGAAAGGGTGCATGTGTGTCCCTTGCCAGCCGCACCTGGATGCCGGCCCATCTTGCCACGCGCACCGCATTCTGTTTAGGGTCTAGAAACTAGCCAACACTGACGATTCTCCACTTCCATGGTTCCTTCAGGTCTGTAAATCAATAAAGCTTTTTCAATGGAGGAACGTCTCTCCCCCCCCGCGCTTTCAAATCTCTTCTTTTTTGGATGGCAGGAAGCTTTTCATTTGGAATTTGGGACTAAAGTGGCCTCGATGAGGGTGGCAATATATAACGGCATCAACTGATTTTTTGGACTTGTCAAATTATCGCAAGAGAACATATTTACA
>JAHPZR010008712.1:0-35000 GCA_019787425.1 Platygyra sinensis | reverse complement strand
GTATTTTGCAGAGTTGGCTTGTGGCGCGATTTTCTGAATAGTGGTATACAAGCAACAATTTCTGCATTCAGATTGATTAAAAACATGCCAGTTAATCCCACATCAGTGGAATTTCACCAGTGCCACGCTAAACCACATTTGATTTGTCTTTTACCACAATATCAAAGATAACGAAAGAAATCTTTGCCAAGATATTTGTTGACAGTTGAAAACACCGACTCGGACTTGAAAGTGCACGCGCTGCATTATGCAAATGAGCTACTTGTACGCGCCAGACTTTCCTTTCAAAAACATTTTCAAACTCGCTCAACATGCAGAAACAATACGAAAAAGAAATGTTTGAGAAAAGAGTAATGACACGTACTCGTTTTCGGTAAGAGTACAGGCCACGATTTTTACATTTTTATGTTTTTTTTACCACAATATCAACGTCAAAGATTTTTTTTTTAGAGCACGAGCTGAGAAAGGCATCGCGCGACACATTGGCCGTTCCGAAATTCAGGAGGAAACTGGGGCGAGTTTCAAATTTTATTAAATCGATAAACCGGCACCACCACTTGAAAGATCATGTTGAGATTGGTCATTTGACCAAGTATGATGCTTTTAGGGACCGAGAGACCGAGCTATGAACCTTGAAATATGGTTCAAAATCCATACAAACGTCTAATTCTGAGAAAGCGTCCCCCAATTAACAATTGGTTCATGCTTTAACGTGTACTATCGAGTTATGGAGCACGCGGGAAGTTTGGAGAGCACGAAAGAAGCGTAAGAAATGCCCGAGGCGAGAGCCGAGGGCAAATCTAGCTTCTTGTGTGCTCTCCAAACTTCCCAAGTGCTCCATAACTCGACAGTACACAGCTAAAAGCATGAACCAATTGTTTTATACCATAGCCGGTGGAATTGTGCATTAAATCCGACGCGAAATGTTAAGCAAAATAGGAATTGGTTTTATTTCAATCTTTCTATTAAAAGCTTCAAAAACTGAAAAATTTAAGCTTACCTTTAATGGTGCATGGCGGGGTTTTACAGCTGTCACAAAACTAATAAAAAAATTTAAGAGTTTATATGGTTTTGGGGCACGCTGTCTCAAAATTAGAGATGTTTGTACGGATCCATAACTTCATCTCTGTTCACCCTGATAGTATCATACTTGGTCAAATGGCCAATCTTAACATGATCTTTCATGTGGAGGTGTCACTTTATCGATTGGTTAAAATTTGAAACTCGCCCCAGTTCCCTGCTGAATTTCGGAACGGCCAATTGACGGGAGCAGCGTGGTTGGATCCTAGAAATTTTTTATTGGTTCGTTCTGAGCATGCGCATGCAAGTTATCCTAGACTTTCTTTTCGCCCGCCTGGGTTCAGCCCCTATAGGAGAGTTCAGGGACTGGGCTAGGATGAGCTCCGACATGGTGAGCCACTTTGCTCATATGCAAAGTTAATCGGCTACCTAACTATATATTGTCATATTTTAATTTAGAGTTCCTAATAGATACCTGAAACCCGAATCCATCTTCTGTTTTACTGACAACTCTTCATCTTGTATCTTCGATAAGATGGATTGACAAACTATCTTCTGTGCACCCTCCTCGACATATTTCTCGAATCCAGCAAGAATTACAATTTCGGAGTTTTCGAAAGGTGTTTTCCAAAGTGGCCTATGTTTCATGATCACCAGCGCCAAGAGTTGTATTTTATCAGTTTCGCCGTGGAGGAGTGTAAAGTATTTATGACAAAAATTCTCCTGAGCAAACTTACTAATCGCCTCTTTAGTCATCTGAAATGAAATGCAAATCGCTTAATAATCTTGAAACTGCCATTCACCGTAGTCCATTTGAACTAAAAAGACTGTGCTATTTAATTTATTGCTTGCGAAGTTGGTTATATTAAAGTCATAAATATTAATTTCAATTCGTAACAAAGTTGCCGTGATTAAATTGTTGTACTGGAACCCCTGAGGATTTAATGAAAGCCTCTATCTCCCGCCCATAGAAAACCGACCAAAAACATTGGTAATTAAAGGAGCAATGTTGTAAACACGCTCGCCTGCGTTCCCACGGAACTTGTTCTTCCAAACTCCGCTTGTGTTCTGATAAAACCAAGGAAATCTTTTCTCTTTCGTAAATATTCGCACTTGAGGGGGTGGAAGCGGTGAGCTTGTTGCCGAAAAAAAATACACAATGCCCGAAAGGGTGAGTGTTGTTCAAACGTACTAAAATCGCAAAACGTTCACAATTCTCACGTCAAATGAAACTGTTATCATTGTAAATATATGTTAGTCACCGGCTGGGAGGTCCGTATTGAAGCCCCCTCGCTCTCCCGGCCTGTACGCCTGCGATGTTGTTTAGAAACTAGTTGCAGTGCATGATGCCCCGAACATTCGTCACACCCCATCGTATCGCAGGATTGAGCAATAGCCCCGCGAAATTGCTGAAACACTTGTAAGTCACACCACGCCAAAACAATAAACAACATTTCGCATTTTATGACGGAAGCCTTTAAATTGCTTTGTCAATCAAAAATGAATAACGTTTCAATTGCAACAAAAAAAATAGGCAGTCAATGACTGCACGTGGCTACTGCTGTTATTATTTAGAACACTGCAGTAAAACAAATCATGTTGCAATAAAAGAGGTCATAAAACGAGCTAATATGAAAACGTTTTTGCACTCGTAGCTTATGAAAAACATGCCGACTTGTTTCTTGCGCCGCGCAAAATATGCCGATCTCCAAATTTGTATAGATAAGACTTTCGGTAGTTTGAATTTAATATCTTACCTCTAAGTTAGTTGGCTTTAGATGAAGGGTGCAGAAAAAAACACCGTGATTTTGAAGTAAAATTGTGCAGGAAAATTAAAACTTCGATTGTGCGGGTAATTGTGCGAGATTATTGACGAGCCAATGTTCTTGCCAAGTTCTAAGGAAATTCTGCATTGACAATAGTACTGCCAAATTTACTTCACTAGTAGTTCAAATATACCTAGCAGGCTTAGCAATCGCCAATTCTTTAGAAAAAAAACGGCGTTTGACTACTTAAGAAAATCACGTTGCTTGACGCGAACTAGACGAGTGAAGCCAAAATAAATAGTAAAACAGACTGCCGCATCTTGGCCTATAAAATTAAGAATACTCCTGCCTTGATTCAATAAAAGAATGGAGCTTGATTATTTCTTCGCAAACTGCGATAGGAGTCCCAAATTCTCGGAAGTTATT
This sequence comes from Platygyra sinensis, assembly GCA_019787425.1. Lineage (NCBI taxonomy): Eukaryota > Metazoa > Cnidaria > Anthozoa > Scleractinia > Merulinidae > Platygyra > Platygyra sinensis. The sequence continues at coordinate 31,788 of JAHPZR010008712.1, read as the reverse complement.
TTCCAAAAACACAACTTGAAAGTTTATGCAAATTATGTGCAATGTAATTTGACGCGTTGTTATTAGACTGTTGTTTTCGCGAGGGAGTTTATCTTGGTTCTCTCGAATGAGTTTATTCGCTCTTCAGAGGAGTTATAATTCTTGAAAAGGGTGGAAGGTCGCAACACGGCAGATATGGCTGCACAATTCACTTCGATCGCCCCGACCAGTAAACGAACTCCGAACAATTTCTGCTAGCATAGACGCAGCCGGAGTGTTTTTAAAATACTGCATACCCGGCAGTCTGAAGTTATTCTAGAATCTACACGGAAAAACTCCTCCAGTCCTTCTAAAAACTGTAGATCTTTGTTTATGAATGTCAAGCGATTTCAAATACAATTTTTGCTACGTTCGACCACCAGTCGATCAAAACCGACAGAACACAGAAATTCGTGTGTTCTTTCATTCCGAACACCGGATCGATTTCTATTCGATTATCCGTCACGAAGACCGAATAGTTCCGAACACAATCCGAAAATTGGACACTCTACTTACTTACGCACATGATAGCAATATGGCTACAGCTGCCAAGCAGCAGTAGCCACAAAAAACATTTGGTTTTTCGAAGTTTATGAAATATAGTGAAATATTTAGCCTGCCATTCGACTAAATATTGAGATAAAAAGGATCTTTCTGGGCTTTCTTGGTTATCAAGTCGAGATCACTCTCTGATGGCCACTCTGGATGCAGTACTGTCAATAAAAACCCCGCTTTCTTAACATTATTTACATGTTTGATGCAGCAGGATGGCTAAGAATACTAAGACATTGTGTATAAGAAATCGTACCGTGAAACTGAGGGGCAAATTACTGCTTGAGTTGAAGTTCCTTTCACCGGTTAACTCAAGATGAGGTTGGACATCTAATTGACTCCTTGTTTACCGACGTAACTGAAGTGAACCGTTAAACGCTCTAGCTCTAGAATTATGTTCGTTTACTGACATCCGGTATACGAGATCTTTCACTTTTGAAACGGATGACGTTTGCCAGTTGATGGAAAGAAAAGCAAAACCAGGTTGCATGGACGAGACTGAAATTAAATAGACTTTGACCAACATGTTTAAATACAAAGCCTTAGAAATCAGCTTTTGACAGCAAAATCAACCATGACATCATTCAAAAGAAAAAGGAATTTTGTTTTCCGCGCCATGACATAGTGCCTTTCACGAAACCAAAAATACGTATTCATGGACTGTGTGTAAGTTAAAATTATCGGAAAGGGCGCGAAAGTTAACGCGCAACTTTCAAACTTTAACTTGCGGAGCTATTGTCTATTTTTTGAAACTATGATTGCAATTTTAGTAATATTACGATAGCAGATCAAGAAATTTTTTTTAGTATGTGACTATTTGCTCGTGAAATGAAAAACAAAATATGTACAGTTGCCATTTTCAGATTTGCAGAAAATTACAAAAATGACATCAAGCAAAGATATACAAATCTCAAAGAATTAATACATAATATGTTTTTTAAAGAAATTGAAAAAGAAAGCAAATAACATGGAAAAGAACATCAGAATTTTAAAATTGACTTAACATCAAGTAAAAATAAAGTTTGAGTGGGGACGGCTAGTGATGCAGGAAGCATAGAGTTATAGATAAGTTCAGGGATATATGGCCGCCAAACTGAAAGTTAATTTCTCTATTTCGCTGCGGGTTACATTATTAGTATCGCAGGTCACCTGATCGGCGTAGTAAAGGTAAATTGTGTTGATACGTTAATTTTTCGCGGTGAAAATTAGAGTTGTGGATTCAAGAAGTTATTGGAGCTCGTTTAGATTAGCTCGTTTAGACATGTTAGACACTGTCTTGTTTACGTCTTCCATTAATCGATGAAGCAGTTTCAGGCTGTTGCAAGCTGATCGCATGCGCAAACCAGGCCCGGGTTGTTCAAAGAATGGACAACACTATCCACCTGATAAATCACTATCCAGCGGATAGCGTTGTTTGTTTTGTTAACACTTATCCACTGGATAGCGATTTATCCGCTGGATAGCGTTATCCAGCCTTTGAACAACCGAGGCGCGGTGGATAAAATTAGATTCCTTTAAGTTTTGTTTGTAAAGAAATTGCTTGCCTGTTCTTCAATGTCAGTCGGCAAACCTCTTCACGCGACGCCAAGACCTTTATTATGATAAACAAGTAATCGTAAGGTGCTGTCGGCAATTAAGGATTAGTTTCACTCGTATTTTGAAAGTTTTCCAAATTGCCCTCGTCGCGAAAACTTTGAAAATACGTGTAAAATTAATCCTTAATTGCCCTCAAGGCCATGCGGTTACATATAAACTTATCATTCGACCGAGATTTCTCTACCCTTAAACATACAATCCGGGCAGCGATCTTACATATGAAAGAAGTACAATCAGTAAAAATAAATAAATAAATAAATAAATAATTTATTTATTGATTAAAATAGCCTGCTTGCAGGCGGTTACTGGGGGTTTCATCGCGGAAAACCCGTTCCGTTCGCTAATTGGGCGCCATCTTAGATTTTTGAGGCGCGCGCTCCCGGTTACGAGCGGGCGAGTGCAAAAGTCGAGCCTCTTCCCCCGCGTCGCCTTTTTGTCAACTACTGCTCACCCCGCTCCTCCGCGTCCCGTATTATTCAAAATGGCGGCCACGAAAAGCGAACACCGGGTTTTCTCGCCGAAGAAAAACTCCAACGCCTACAGGTAGGCTACAATTAAAACTAACTAGCTAACGCAAATTTACCTCTTTACAACCTTTTTAGAAACTTTAATCGTATATAATACAAAATTCTTGATCGTGATTGGTTCTCCGCGTGCGCATATTTATCACGTAATCGGCGCTCGATCTAGTTTCAACAGATTGCAATCAGATTGGATATCTTCGCCATTCGCACGAGAATTACGCCACAAGCAGCCCAAGCTCGCAAGTGAGCGTCCCTTGCCCATACAAGTTGTCGCTTGCCTGAGGCTACACATCAGTCGAAATAGATTTGTAGATTTGTATGAGAAAACTGTCCTATTCTTGAGTCTACAAACTACGAAAGGGTTAGAATAAAAATAAATCTTCTTCGCTTGAAGTGTGTGTTCCCTTGTTCTCGTGAGGTGTCTGGCCCGATTTATGGTCATTTAGGTGGTTTTTAGCGTCACTGCTTTAAGGCTAATGGCCATAGATCGGCCTAAAAATTGTAACACAGACTTGAAGCGAGGTAATTTTTTTTTATTCATACTCCTTCAAAACGGAGGTTTCACTCTGAATACTACATCAAATGTTTTTTGTCCACACTAGAAAACGGATAAAATGTTTTCCGTCCACACTACGCCGGAGAAATTTGAAAACCCACCAATCACAGGCGGCAGAAACGCTTGAGTGCACCCGTGAGCATGCGCATGGCATCGCCAAGAGTAACGAAATCAACATGGCAATCATCATTTCGGCCGCCATTTTGGATCTGTGTTTGAGGGACAGACAGACAGACAGACAGACAACCTTTATTTAAGCACGATAAGTTAAAAAGCTGTGCAGCTTGTGGGGTCGTGCGTGAATACTAAAACCTAAAACCTAAGAATAAAATATGTACATAATGAATAAGAAATTATAATCAACTATTTAAATTAAAAACTAATAGTTAACTGTGTATATATGTACATCGTTAAAAAACCTTAAATCTCCTAAATATAAATGAAATCTTTACGTCTAAAATTTGTGGTAGTTATAGAGGTCTCTTTGAAAGTCAACTCTTTAAAAATGTCCATTGAACGGATTTTCTTTTTCAGATTTTTATAACTTGTGCTTGAAAAATTCTTATCATTAGAAATTAAAATATTCCACAACACAGAGCCTCTATGAGCAATAGAGTTTTTGCCATAGATAGAGTTGAAACGAGGCACCGTAAGAGAGTCTGACGCTCGTAAAGAGTAACCTGTGGGACGTTTCGTCACGATTTTATCTGATAGCACTTGTGGGAGACTCAGGAAGACAAATCACCTGGTTATTGTGACGTCATCGTTTTCGAAAAGCTCTGTTTTCAAAATGTTTTCCGTCCACACTAAAACGCAAAGCTCCTTTTTTAAATTCCTCCGTTTTCAAGAGCGTTTTCGAAAAGCTCCGTTTTCGGTGGACAATTTCTCCGGATTAGAGTGGACGGAAGGCCTAACCGAAGAACTAAAGCTCTGTTTTCAAATTCCTCCGGCTTAGTACTATGGACGGGGCCTTAAGAACATAATCGTTTTTTGCATTACAAATTCTTATATTTCGACTATTGTGTAACCTGTGTACTATCTGTGCTAATTTATTTACAAGTGACGCCCAGTTGAAAGCTTGAACCACCTATAAACTACTGAGGTGGCCTCCGTTATTATTTTCAACATCTTTTGTTATTATTTACGTGGTGGATAATTGATGATGACGATGAGGAGGAGAATGAAGATAATGATGATGATGATGATGATGATGATGATGATGATGATGATGATGATGATGATGATGAGAAGGAGGAGGAGGAGGAGGAGGATGATTATGATGATTATTATACATTTAACTCTCTAAGTCTTTTCTGATTGGCCGAAAGCGTATAGTGAATTTTCGAAATCAGCGCCCGTGAGGTCATAACTGCAGATTATACAATAAACATGTCAAGGACACTCAGGGTCACGGGTAATCATGTCATGTATGACCGCGGTGCATGATTTCTAAGGGTAGTCATGTCAAGTTCGCGCGCTTTGAGTTGCTTGCCGTCAGTGAAGAAGCAAAAACATGACTTCAATTTTTTTCTTTCAATGTATAATAAAACAATTATTAGATTCAGTTTTTGTGATATCCAGAATAATCAAGGTCTCAGTAAGGGTTATTCTGGATATCACAAAAACCTCATCCAATAATTGTCAATAATTGCGCTCGCTTAATGGTTTTTTTTCCCTACAGTTATAGAAGGCACTACATCTTTTTTTGCTTATAGGAAGTTCTCAAAGACTTTTGAAATTTCGAAATTTTGTTATTTTAAATTGCAATGAAAATCATTTTAGCGTCTCGGCGTGAAAAGCGTTTTTCGATATATACATATAAGCAAAAAAGGCGATCTTAGATCGTAAGTGGGGCGGTGCACAGCAGTCTAAATTTTGCCGGCCAGTCATTTAAGTTACTTGATGTGTGTGGTTTGGACCATACGAAACAGAACTGTCACAATAAAACGATGATTACACCTGAAGCCTGAACGTTTTTGAAGAATTTGTGAGCACCTCTGAGTTCATAATTGTCACCGAGGGAGTGTATAGTCTGGAAATACTGTACACATCTATCTGAGGGATATGGCGTCTACCATATTCAACTTTTGTATGAGAAACAAAATATCTTATAACTCCCATTATCAGTATGATCGATACTGACACCAATGCATTTTAATGTCAGAATAACTGAAGAATAATTTTGTGTCGACAGTGATTCAAAAGGCCTGTCTTTAGACATATTAATAACTGCGCTGATATCCTTCAATAATTGAATCAACAATGATTTTGACTAACAGTGTAGCTTTCACTATAATTAATCTGGTAAATTATTTTTCTCACACAAAGCAATCTCCAGTAATTGACGGTAATTCTGTTTGCATTACACCTGCCCGGTACATTGTGACAGTATTGAATACAGTATTGATTTAACCATCTCTACTATAATTTGTACCAGATATTTTTACAGCTATGCCCTAGCACTTAGCAGCTATACATGCCTTTTATCTTATCGTGAATCAAAGCACCCAAACTCATAACAACACATTGTCTTCCAGCATCTTCACCAATCGAAAGTACATAATCAGTCAACTTGATCACATGGTGCTTGGATTGTCATAGAAGTATTAATACTCTACGCATAGCACTCTGTTAAGAGTGAAGAATTAATTGGTATTGGAGGCCCAGAATTTGTTTCAGTGTCATTACATAGAGAAGCATAATGACCTCTGTAGCTAACATTCTTGTACAAAATTGATGATGTATTAAAGTTACACCAAAGATAGATATTTGCCTAAAGACTCTGTACAACTCGACGATTTTAGATTCAGTGTTGACCGAGTAGAATGTCATTTCATCTTCTTGCCATTTCTTTTAATTTCTCTTTTGTACAAACTCAGTGCTGTCATTATTGCTACTAATTCATGCCATCAAAACTAAAAATTATAACCACTCAATAAATAAAGTCAAGAATCTGGGATGTGATAGATGATTCATGTTTATATAACAACCAAATCAATGCGCGCGCTCTGATTGGTCAATAAGCTATGGTTTATTGTGCCGGTAAACCCACGGAAAAATCGCGCGTCTTCTGAATTATTCTGAAGAATTCGTAAATCACTCGCCTGCGGCTCGTGATTTACAAATTCTTCTCGTGTTCTATCAACATCCCGCGTGGTTTATCAGCCTATAAACCATAGAAACTTGTGGTCTATTGCTTAAATATTAAACAACTTTTGTCAAGAATTAAGTTTCTGCAGTTTTTCATTCGCGAGTTATCCAAGACGTGTTTCACCCAAATATAATAGAGCTTAGCAATGGGGGTGCCACGAAAACTCAGACCTCGAAACCTCAGACCCATCGGAAAGATTTTTTTCGTCTCACTTCTTTTCAGCTAAAATGTTTTATGGTCACCCAACAAAAGTCTAAAAACCCTGAAAACTTAGACCCGTCGAAAAAATGAAAAAAACGATTCAAAGTCGTCTCTATTCTTATCCCCTAAAATGATTTTCGGTGCCGCAATTACCATAAGGCAAGGGCAGATAGGAGCGAGATATTTAGCTTCTCCTGTTTATCGATGTCGGGCGTCAGTAAAACGCAGTGCCGGGGCCGGGGCTGGGGCCGGGGCCGGGGCCGGGGTTCTTTTTTTACATTCCTTTCTTTCTTTCTTTAAATTTCTTGTTGTCTTTTTTTTTCTTTTGTTTTCTTAAACCCAAATTCTGATTTCTCGCGATTTGCATCACCGGTGCATCATTTCTATAGGAAATAGAAAGCGTTCGATGTCGGAGGTTCATGATCAGGTACATCACCACAAACAATCCACGTCATAGTTATATACATACAAACAAAATCTTTATTTCAACACAGCATTTCAGTCCAGACAGTCAAATATAGAGGCTAACTGCACAAAATTAATTTTCTAGTTCAGGACGGATTTCTGCTCTGGAAGTCCATAAGTGTGTCGACGAGTTTAAAAGTCTGAAAGCCCGAAACTCCCGTGCTGCATATTAATTTAGCCACGTACACACGCATTGCATTCTTAAACTAATGAGTCTTTGACGTCATTTTCTGCTCGACCCAGCTCTCTTAAGAGTTAAGTTAGTAATGGCGGACCAAAAGATGAGAAAATTCCAGTTAAAATAAACAGGTGCATTTTTAAAATCAGAACTTAAAACTTGGGTCAGTTAGTGTTTAGTTAACATAGTTTTGAAATCCAAAAAAAAAAAGAATTGTTTTTTGGTCGCAGTACCACTTTATGCCTGTATAGATATTGATGGTATAGATGGTTTTCACGTGACGTCAAAAAGGTCTAAGATTCAAAACTTAAGAGCCGGCCAACCGAGTTTTTTTCTTCAAAAAGGTTAAAAGGTGCAACATGTATCTATGTTAATAGCTTTTCAACTGAACAGCGTCCTTCATTTGGAAACCAGCGCATTTTGACGGTGCGTGACATTCATGTCGGAAAACTGATATGCTCACTTCGGGATTTTTAGTGGTTTGAAAATTGAGAGAAGTATGAATGGATGTTTGTGCAGTACAGATAATTAATGGACTAGATAACCAAACTAAGTTTCAGATGGTTACTCTATTTTCTTTCTACGAAGCTTCAATACGTGGCTGCGTATGCTCCATACTAAGCCGGCTGTAAATATGTGCAAAAACGCATTTCGACAAATACACCTAATTGCAATAACGTTGTCACAGAAAAAAAGCAAAAAGCAAAAAGCCAAATAGGAATTAATTAGAGAAATTTAAGTTTCCATTGTTCTTAGATACTGTATATGAATGAAAAGTATATTTTTTTATTCATGTCATTCACTTACATTTTATTTTTCATTCATGTTCAGTATCTGAGAACACTGGAAATTTAAATTTCCCTAATACATTCCTATTTGGCGTTTTGCTTTTGCTTTTTGCTTTTTGCTTTTTGCTTTTTGCTTTTTGCTTTTTGCTTTTTGCTTTTTGCTTTTTGCTTTTTGCTTTTGCTTTTTGCTTTTGCTTTTTGCTTTTTGCTTTTTGCTTTTTGCTTTTGCTTTTTGCTTTTTGCTTTTTGCTTTTTGCTTTTTGCTTTTTGCTTTTTGCTTTTTGCTTTTTGCTTTTTGCTTTTTGCTTTTTGCTTTTTGCTTTTTGCTTTTTGCTTTTTGCTTTTTGCTTTTTGCTTTTTGCTTTTTGCTTTTTGCTTTTTGCTTTTTGCTTTTTGCTTTTTGCTTTTTGCTTTTTTCTATGACAACATTCAATTGCAATTAGGTGTATCTGAAGTTTGGGACAACGCACAGACCTTAAAATTAAAGAAGTCTTTTCCTTTTCATTTATATGTTATAAGATCTCATCTTCTTAACTCCATTCACCCAACAGTTTTTGACATATTGTTTTTCTATGCGCGACAGTGAAAACGATCTACAGCAACCTCACTCCCAGAGGTCTCTCACCAAAGGCAACCCTGTGTTCATGGTAAGTTCAGCCACTAGCCTTCGCTTAATTTTCCACTAACTCGACTTACTTATGGACTTCTGTTGCAGAAATCGGTGCTGAAATAGAAAAGAAACTTGGGCAGCTTCTATATTCGACTGCCTTGACTGAAATGTGACACGACTGTTTGATATGATGCGTAAAAATAAGCTCCACCACATTTTTTTTTTATTTTCTTTATATCCGAAGATATTGTAACGATACGCAGCAAGAGACCAGCTGATGGAAATTGCGAAAAATCAGAACTTGGGTTGAAAAAAAAAAGACATAAACAGAAAAATATATTTAAAAGAGACCCCGACCCCGAGTCCACATTTTACTAACACCCGAAATAATGAAATAATAAAGATTGTTTTGCTTAGTATCCTATCGCAGTTACTGTTTTTTGGTTGGACAGTCCAGAAAAGGAACACTGCTGGTTAGAGCCTAACAGAAAGGCCACTGTCCTCGTTATATTATTAAAGGGAAGTGAGAGGAGAAGAGTATGGGATTCAGTAAATTAATTTTGTAATTTGTCTCTAGAATGCAACATCAATCTTATTGTCATACTTAAGCTTTTAATCTCATGCATATGCTACCCGACTGAGTTGTACAGCATGGCTTTTCAGTCTTGCTTCATCTTACAATACACGCAAAATATATCAAGAAATCCACCACAAGTTCGAGTAATAAGCAGACAAAAAAAAAAACTCTGTTCTCCTCACTAGGAGCGTGCAACTTCCACGCCAAGTCTTTGGCGTAACATTTTTTTACATACCAGGCTACTTTTAGGCTTCTTTTCCCGTCAAATAGGTCAGTTCCGGTTTACAGAAAAGCGCATCCGAAGCAAAAGATATTGCTTAGGCGCCCATCACTTCTTTCGGTGAAATGACGTTGTCAGTTTAAAATAAAGTCCAACCCACCGAGCCTCTTTTGAGTGTCTTAATTCACGTTAAATTCATGTTAAATTAGATCGGTCAGTGAAAACGCCGCAACATAAAGATGGGGTAGTTGCTCGTTCCTAGTAGTGGGCACCTCACCCAGGACATTTACACTGCAAATGTTTGTGCGACTGTTTAAATATCTTGATCACAAAAGAATTCATTTCCAAATGTCGAAAGCAAAAAGCCACTTAGCTTTTTAAGTTCATATGAAGTACTTGAAAGCACCAATGGTTTTACCTGTGGTTACAAAACTTCTCTGAATTTGAAGTATTTATGTTTTAAGCTTTTAAATCCATTAAGGATTATAGTTACTTAAAGATATTCTGGTACAAGATTTCTCGCCATTAAAAACTGAAATTGCTCTATATCCTATGATAATTCGTCTTAATGGTTTTATCTTTCCTACTTTAATTTTAGACAAAACTAGAAAAAAATGGCAAATAACGCATATATACAATATAGCTAAACAAGCAAAATACATTTTGCTAGAGGATTCCAAACGATCTTGATATAAGCAGACAAGTCAATACTTTAAAGAAAACGACAACACTTTTAAGTTTGTAAGACATGTTTCGACAGAAACTTCTGTCATCTTCAGTTAATTAATGTAAAAAGCGTTACAAGTTGAATTTATAAGAAAGAAAAAATGCTAATTATGCTAGTAACAACGGAATGTACAAAAAACGTGACAAAGTGAGAATTAAAAGGATAGTTTTAGATTTACATGATGTAATTGCTGATTCAGGGAAGGCTGTTGTTTATGAATATGAAATGCCTCTTTTATCTTAAGTTGGAAGCCTGTAGAGGCATGATCTAAAATATGAAAACAGTCTACCGAACACAAAGCGCGACAGTGTTCGGAATTCTGAAGGTGTTTGTAAATGTGCGAGGCCCTATCACTGACTAAGTGTTCACGCACGCGTGTGGAAAAGTGCCGGGTTGTTTCGCCGACATAACAGGCACTACAGCCCGCACATGCAAACTCGTAAACAACACGAGAACGAAGCCCGCCAGGGATAGGGTCTTTCACGCTAAACAACTTGTCTATCTTAAAGGAGGAAAAAACTAGTTTGATATCCAAGTCGTTGCAATAACGCTTGATGAGGTGACGAACCTTTTTCTGAGTGACAACAGAAAAATGGCCTATGTAAGGAAGCTTAAAGTAAAATGTAGGTGAAGTGGGAAGGGAACCCCGAGGACAGTGATCACTTAGGGTCCCAGTAACGTAACGGTTAACAACCCTTTCAATTAAATGAGCAAACACCTTCAGAATTCCGAACACTGTCGCGCTTTGAGTTCGGTAGACTGTTTTCATATTTTAGATCATGCCTCTACGGGCTTCCAACTTAAGATAAAAGAGGCATTTCATATTCATAAACAACAGCCTTCCCTGAATCAGCAATTACATCATGTAAATCTAAAACTATCCTTTTAATTCTCACTTTGTCACGTTTTTGTACATTCCGTTGTTACTAGCGTAATTAGCATTTTTTCTTTCTTATAAATTCAACTTGTAACGCTTTTTACATTAATTAACTGAAGATGACAGAAGTTTCTGTCGAAACATGTCTTACAAACTTAAAAGTGCTAGAGGATTATCGTGATTATCAAGAAACATATTTTCTTATTTTACGTACCGTGTAGCACTTTTATTTTGCTGGGTTTAATTTCGGTGGATTTTGCGGATGGTACTTGATCTGTAAAAATAAGTTCCAGCAGAAGAAAGAACACCAGCAAAATTGAAAACCGCACAACTTTATTCCAGCCCGGTAATATAATCAAAAATGTCTTTTAACCCACTTGTGCTACTATATCGGGGTAAACTTAGAGAGTTTGTTACAGCTTGACTAGAAATGTGTTTTGTTGTAACCGGCAGCGCTTTGCTGTACGACCGGCTGAAGTGTCTGAGAAGTAGATTGTGTTTTAACTAAAAAAGTAATGAATAGAAAATATTACCTGATTTCCTTCCGTGTTGATGACCGGCTGCTTGAAGAGGAAACCGCAAAAATTAGTTCCCAGCCGAAATAACAGTCAATTCGAGCCGTAAAAACCGCATATCCGCAAAATAAAATTTCCATAAAAATTTCATGGTACACGGTATTTGCCTTATTGAGTCTTATAGTGTTTCCATCATAAATCAAGGACGCTTTCCATTCCACCAATATACAGTCCAACCCCTATTGAACGACCACCCTCGGGGGAATGGATAGTGGCCGCTTAAAAGGAGTTGGCCGTTTGATAGAAGTAAAAACAATAGAAAGGTACTCATCGGTACTTTGATTAATCACAGGCCGCCTTATGGGGTTGGCCGTTTAATCGGTGGCCGCTTAATAGGGGTTCAACTGTATTACAGTAGATCCAGGACGGATGCAAAGGATTGGGAATTTCGAGAGGCAAATTTCCAGAAAATCTGGAATCTATTGAAATTTTTACGATAACTGCACAAATTCACGCGCGCTCATTGGCAAATTTTTATTGTCCGTGTGCGGACAGACACATGAATTTAAAATTCATGCGACGCGTCAGCGAGCGAGAGCCGGCAATTCGACAACTTGTTATCGTAAAAAACAAATTGATGTTAGTTTTTAATGCGTTTGTCCTGTTATTGATAATGAATTTCGTCATAACATTGTCAAAGTAGTCTGCGGATCCACTCGGCTATCGCCTCGTGGATCCACAGCTACTTTGACAATGTGACGTCAATTTGTTAAATTTATAATGCAAACCATTCAACCAAAAACTCCGGAAAATTTAATTAGGCGCGAAATAGAATGGAAGTGAAAATTGCCATTTAGATATGCCTCGGGAGTTTGAAATATTGGGTGCAATTAAGGGTAGTCAAACAAAACAACCTCTTCTGGAAATGGTCAGAAATTCAGACCGGAATATTTGCTGGAATGGATATAGCGTCCTAAGATCTGTAACTGACGAGAGCTGATGGATCCGGAAAACACGGTGCAGAGTAATGAATAATTCATCTATGCCATAGCTTGTGCATGTTTTGAACGCTTCTTAGCGTGCTTATTTTCTCTACAACAACCATATAGTGGAGTTAAAGGCGTTTAATGTATTCACATATAACTCTTGATTCATATTGCAGATGCTGTATGAAGGTTACATAACAAACAGTGAGGCTCTTTCCAATTTGACTGGTAGAGAAAATCAGGTAAGAGTTTAATTTTTTGCAAAACTAAAATGACAGAGTTTTTTGTTACCTGTAGCTTTAAACTAGTTTAAACCAAGAAATCGGTGTAGTTTGCCCCTATCACTAATTAGAATGTTGAGATTGGCGACATCTCGTGACGTAGACATTATTTAAGATCACTTGATACGTATGCCGGGTTGTTAAATGAACCAGAGAAGACCACGTCTCGCTTGATCCCTTTTCTTGCCTGTCCGTTTATACTCCGTTTGCGATATTTTCTTCTGCGTCGAAGAAAGCAGAGGAGTGCAGGGATTACTGCGACGACTACAACGAAGACTGTAGCTGGAATAGCAGCGGAAATATCCCATGATGTTCCACTGGATGTAACGCCTGCAACTGAAGAAGCTCTTTTGTTAATGTGTTAGGAAACCCAAGAACAAGACAACTAAAGGAATTTAGTGTTTACTACCTATACTATATTAACGTACCTTCTGGACGGTCTGCATTAACTTCACAATGGCAAGGTGAAACTAAGGTCAGTGACATGAAGGTACAAGGGAAAAACGAAAACGAAGTATTCGTGACATTTGATTTGACATTGAGTTGACTTTTGAACTCCAGAGGCTGGCATAAACTCTCTATTTACTACACACTCATTGTTGAGAAACCACAGAGACAATCCGCAAATCTATGTACAACGCCCCAAGAGCGATTTTTCTCGATCTTCTTTCCTTAGTTATTGTATTGATGGGAACTGCGAGACTTAAAGCTGATTTCCAGTCCGTACTGGTCTACATGAATTAAATTCAAAGTTTAAAAACAACCGCCATTATGGATACGAAGTGGTCGAAGCTTAATACTTCGTTTTTTTTTCTCATATCAATTCATGAAACAACTTCACAGCTGCCAAAATCAATGAAGCTGCTCGAAAAAGAATTTGAAAGGTCTCAAAGATAAGGTATGTGCCCGGGGATATTTGGTTCTTAACGAATAACATCGATTCGCATTCCATGGAGTGAGCCATTTATAATGTTTATAAGCCTTAGGGTTCTGAGACTGCGCAGTACGGAATGGTAATCATCTTTAATCAATGTACCCCTCTATTACTCAGAGAGTAGCCAAATAAGTTGGATCATACAAATGATTGTATTTCTGTTCCACTAGTCAACCACCATTGTGAAAAGGGTCGGAGAAGGGCCAAGCCCTCAGACTGTTACGCACTATAGAGAGTCGGATATTTGTCACAATGATGCGTAATGTTCCATTGTTAGAAGTTGAGCAGGCCTGTTACTTTCTGCTATTTCCTAAACTCTATACTGACCTGGTTTTAACACTACCATTAATAACAATAACGATAACGATAACGATAACGATAACAACAATACCAATAACATGGTTTCGATAAAAAGGTTCATTACCAGGAGCCAGTTATTCGAATTCCCGAAGAGTTTTCGCACCCAAAAAGTCGTAGCAAAATCTCAACCCTTCTGACTTAAGAGCTCATTTATCCACAAATTTGTCATACAAAAAGCGATTCTCTTCATGCAAAATGTTTCAGGCTTATGAAGTATAAATACCGATCAAACATAAATAGCTTTGCGGGCTCAAGAAATGTTTCCGGGCTTTCGAGAGAAATAGACTCCTGGCCGCTTCCTTTCTTTATAACGAGATGCGGCGTTGTACTAATCGTCCAAACCCTACACCTGTTACAAAGACCCGTACAACTCACACCATTCATAAAACCCGCACTTTTCCATCTTAAATTAACGTTTTCAGTTTCTTTCTCAAGTTTCCTTAACATTGACGAATTAAATTTCTACCTTAATTATTTTCAAAATTCACGTAAATTATTTAAAAAATAAAGTTATGTTACTTTTGTTGTTCACTTGATTTCAAAAAGTGATTAGTGGTGGACAACTCTCAGAAATACTAACCTTTTGAATAACAGCTTGGTTTAGAACCATTCCACTGTCCTTGGTGACAATGAATCACAGCAGAGCCATTGAGAAGGAATCCTTGATCACAGTAGAATTTATAGACCATTCCTCTATCTTCAGTATCGTTTCTCTGCATTAAGCCATTCTGCAGAGTGTTACTGATCGGTACACAGCCTGCAAGAATTTTATTTGTACCAAAACGCATACTCATTGTTCGTTTATAAGTAGAACTCAAATAAATTGTAAGCTGTTAAACAAACCGCTAGGCCGTGTGTGCGGACTAGTGAAACAGTAAGTGAATTAACACTTAAACAGTTTAAGCCGAACACACAAATAACACAACAATTCTCCATTTTAAACCTACCACGGGCTAATACTCAAAACGTCGTCGTTGTTATTGATTGTTTGTTTGCTTTTATTGTAGTCAATTTTGGTCCCTTGCCTCAACCCTTTTAATCTTCTTAGGATTTTAGTCATTCAGTGTTCAACACCGGCAAATATCCAGTGAAAGTGGCAATGTGATCTTCGAACGTTTGTTGTCAATTAGTAAGAGCTGCTCTTTAGTCGGGAAACGACGCTTGAGAGAAAACATTAGAAAATAATGCTGTTGGCGTGATTTGCGAAAGCTCCTATTAACGTTACTACTATTTTTGAATCATTGTTGTGAAAAGCCAAGAAAGTATTACTTAACGCCAGCTTAACAAAGGAAATGAAAAACTCAAACTTATTTCTACTTTCAACACACTTCTGCGAAAACTTGAAGTTTTCCAGTAGTGTGTTGAGAGTAGATTAAGTTTGAGCTTTTCATTTCCTTTGTTAAGATGGTATTTATGAATCTTTGCAGGATTAGACTGTGAGTGTGTAGGCCGTTCAAGTTGTTACTTATAAGAGTTTGTACCCTAAGCAGTACCGTGTGGCGCGTACCGCGTAAGGTAAAAGGCTGGTTTTTCCACTAACGACTGAGTCGGAGTCGTAATCAGAAGCGTAGAGCGATACGATCTAGTGAAAATCAAACCGACGGAGTCGGAAGCAGAACACTGATTCTGCTTATGACTCCGTCGCTTACGATCAAGTGAAAACTGCATTGTCGGAGTCGCAAGCAGAAGCGGAAGAATAAACCAATGACAATGTTCGACTCCGGGCCTTGCGATTGGCTGGTTCTTCCGCTTCTGCTTCCGACTCCGACAACCTAGTTTTCACTGGATCATAAGCGACGGAGTCGTAAACGGAATCGGAAGAAATGGAAACGTTCTGATTCTCTCCGACTCCGATTCCGTCGAACTTATGACTCCGCTTACGACTCCGATTCTTGATTTTCACTAGGTCATAAGATCTTTTACGACTCCGAATCCGACTCCGTCGCTAGTGAAAAACAGCCTTAAGTGGAGATGCATGGTGAAGGCAAGTGATTAGTGGTGGACAACTCTCGCTCAGAAATACTTACCATTTGGCTCACAGCTTGGTGTAGAGCCATTCCACTGTCCTTGGTGACAATAAATGACAGCAGAGCCATTGAGACGGAACCCCTTATCGCACTGGAATTTGTAGACCATTTCTCCATCTTCAGAATAGTTTCTCTGCATCGAGCCATTCTTCAGTAAGTTCTTGACCGGTACACAGCCTGCACAACAACACATACTCAGTGTTGGTTTCGAAGTGGTGCTCAGATAAATTGCTGGTTGTTAAAAGAAACATTTGCGCTCGGTCTTTGGACGAGTGAAACACTGAGTGAACTATTACCAAAAGAATTGAAAATAAACACACAAATAGCACAACTCTTCTCCATTTTGCACCTATAACGGGGTAGTGCTTAAAACGTCGTTGCTGTTTTTGTTTTTTGTATGTTTGTTTGCTTTTTCTGTGGTCAACTTCGGTCAAATGCATCTGCCTCAGGCCAACATTCGTAGGATTTCAGCCATTTAGTGTTCAGCACTGGTAAAAATGCAATGAGTTGACCATACGCGTAATCAGGGTCGAGGGACCTGTAGCCCCCGCTAGTTACGGAAATTTCGGTAATTTTGGCAAAACGCTCATGATTCGGGCAACGACACTTAAGGAAAACAGTACAAAATAATGCTGTTGGCGTGATTTCCAAAACTCCGAATAACGTTTCTAGAATTTATAAATCTCTGTGTGAGTAGACCGGGAATCTGTAGGCCGTCAAGTGTGTGTTAGTGTACCCATTTTATCTGCTGCTGAATCTAATCTATGGTCGAACGCACCGAAGACGCCATGGTTTATTAGTCGGGGACTAGCGGCTTTTACTTCGCCCTTTCAGGCCTTCTCCCTTTAGGGTTTTTAACGGTTTGTAAGCTACTTTCTATGAACGATCTAGCTGACACACAATGAACTTTGACGTGAAATGACACATATGAGTAACCTTGGCGATTTTTTTGTCAGTTTACAAGTCGCGTTGAAAAAAAAAAAAAAAAAAAAAATGTATATCGATGGAAATTCCGCGATAGAGGAAGATTATTTCCGTTCCCAATTTGCCATCAAACAACAACAAGGACACAAATCAAAGCGAACTAAGACCCATTCTTTGTTCTTGTGGATGCTCTAAAGGAACCCTTGGAATAGCTTAAAAATGGAGGTCGGGAGTTTCAATTTCTTTCTTGAAATCTTTCTTTAAAGGTGTTTATCTAGTACGTCTATGTTGTTGATTTACGTGGCTTCTTAATTCATGGAACCGCTTTCAAGAGTATGCGCAAGGTCTGCTGTGGACAAAGCACACTAACTGAAAGGACTTTAAGCAGTGCCTCTGTTGTTCTTTGAACACGTTTTTTTCGAGTATGTCGAGACGCTATACTCGCATATAGGATAGCTATACTGCAACGGTCGTCTAAACGTTCTGTGAATCACAAATGTCTGGACTCTCGCTGCTGAGAGAACATCGCTGAACAATTAATCGCCGTCAAAGGAAAAAACTTTTTTGAGTAAAGTAAATATACTGTGGACGTCATTTTCCTTCAGAGTGCTCAAAAAGTCTCATATACCAAGCCACTGCAAAACGTGCAGCGGTCTTGTCCCCATTGCCCCTTTTTCGCCATATTAGGGGATCAGCAAGTACAGTGACTCATTCTGGATTTGGAAAATGTAAAACTGCATGGTTAAAATGAAAAAGATTAAAACAGGCACCGTTTTCCGAAGTTCCCGGAACGTTTTCGCAACCAGAAAGACCCTCCGTTTACCCCCCCACGTTAGCAAAATGTCTGTACGTGTACCCCACTCACTGAACGTGTGCACACAAGACCTTTACGTGTTTTGCCATGTCACAACATAGTTTACACAGGTTTATGCATTTTTTTCTCTATCTCATCATACACACCAATCCATATAAAAATGGCTTTGCCGGGGCCCGAAATGTTCATGCGGTGCCCTTTAGACAAAACAGGACCCTGGCGCTTCCTTTTTTTTATAATGAGGATGCGAGATTATTGAAGATAAGTGTTCAAATGAGAGGGGAGTTCATGGTACAGCTGCTACAGAACTCGTCACAACTCCCACCATTCATCAGACACGCACCATTTGCATCTTAATTAACCTTAACGACTAAGATTTCTTACCATAACGAACTAAGATCAGCTAAACATTTTTAAAAGCACGTTAAGTATTGACAAAGAATAAAAGTTTATGGTGGTGTTGTTGTTGACTTAAACAATGTGATTAGTAATGGACAAATTTTCTCTTCCTCAGAAAATACTAAACCATTTGGCTCACAACTTGGTGTTAGGAGCCATTTCCCTGTCATTGGTGACAATGAAGGACAGCAGAGCCATTGAGACTGAACCCCCTATCACAGTGAAATTTGTACACCCATACTCACATCTTCAAAATCCTTTCTCCTGCATTGCAGCCATTCGGCAGAGTGTTGTTGAACGATACACAAGCTGCAAGAATGTTATTTGGAACAAAAAACGCATACTTAGGTTGTTTCGAATTGGTGCTCAGATGAATTGGTGGTTGTTAAAGAAACTGTTTCCCTTCGTTCTGGGGATGCAGGACACAGTTTTCTAGTAAAAGTGATCAGCTAATCAGTGATCGCTGAACGAATGTGGTCTAATAGAAAAACTTTTTTTGAATAAAGCACATATTAGCGTTCTAGTGACGTCAATGGAAGTAGTCTCATATGCCGCGCCAAACCGTGCAAAAAACGTGCAGGGTTGTCGCCATTGTCCTTTTTCGCCACATGTTAGGGAATAGCAAGTATAGTTAATCATCTGGGTATGAAAAATGTAAAAAGCATAGTTTGGATGTAAAAGATTAATCCAGGGGCCAGTTGTCAGCACCCAAAACGTTGTAGCAAAATAGTCATGAATACAATCTGCTTTGCCACATCTTCGTTATGTGAAAAAGACTTTCTCTTCATACAAGGCGTTTCAGATTATGCACCTCTCTATCTATACACACAACTCATATAAAAATGGGGATTTCAGGGGATGCGAGAGAAAACAGGCCAATGGCAGCTTAAAATTTCGTTTTAAAATGAGGATGCGAGTTGAAATGGATCCTTTCAAATTGTACAGGTGCTACAAAAGACTACGAACAACTCATACCATTATTAAGGGCTAGCACCATTTGCATATTTACTTAACGGACTCTTAAGGATTGTAGCTAAACTATTTTTAAAATTCACGTAGTTTTTGAAGAAGACTAAAGTTTTTGATGTTGTTGTTCACTTCTAACGACGTGATTAGTAATGGACAAAAACTGGCGCTCAGAAATACTAAATCATTTGGCTCACAGCGCGTATAGAGCAAAATTAAATTATATTTAATATTTAAATGCGCAAAATAGATGTAATATATGATCAAATGCGCATTACATGAGATTAAATTAACAAACATTAAACAAGTTATCGAGAATAACTATAAAAATATAAAAAAACTTTTGGATCATGTAAAAAAATAATATATGCATAACATAAAAAAAATAATCATAATAAACAGGTAATATAAAAACAGGGGTCTTAGGAAACCTTTTAAACTACTAAAATTGGGCTCATTTCGTGTTGTGACGTAACACATTCCAAGTTTTAGGATTGTCCAAAGCTAAGGCACTCGAAGTGAAACACTTTCTTTCAACAGCTGATCAGCCGATCGCTGAACAAACGCCGTCAAAGGAAAAACTTTTTCTAAATAAAGCAAATACACTGTGACGTCATTTTCCCTAGGCTGCTCAAAAAGTCTCATATACCGCGCCACTTGGAAAACGTGCACGGTCTTGTCCCTATTGCTTTTTTAGGGGATGGCAAGTATAGTCACTTATCTGGTTATGAAAAGTGGGGCCAGTTTTCGCACCCAAAAGGTCGAAGGAAAATATCATTAACTACAGAGCTACTTCATCTACATATTCTTAATGTGAAAAGAGGTTCTTTTGATACAAGAAGTTTAAGGCTTATGCCCATCTCTATCTATACACACAAATCTTATGAAAATGACGATGTCCGGGGATTTCGATAGAAACAGGCACCTGGCCGCTAACTTTCTTTATAATAAGATGCGGCCTAAAACAACTGTTCAAATGTATGGCACAGCTGCTTCAAAGACTCGTACAACTCGCACCATTTGCATCCTTACCTTAACGACTTAAAATTCTACCTAAATTATTAAATAAATAATAATAAAGTTTTGTGATTGTTGTTGACTTGAACAAGTGATTAGTGGTGGACAACTCTCGCTCAGAAATACTAACCGTTTGGTTCACAGCTTGGTGTAGAGCCATTCCACACTCCTTGATGACAATGAATGACAGCAGAGCCATTGAGATGGAACCCCTTATCACAGTGGAATTTATAGACCATTCCTCCATCTTCAGAATCGTTTCTCTGCATTGAGCCATTCGGCAGTGTGCTGTTGATCGGTACACAGGCTGCAAGAATGTAAGTTGCACAAGAAGGCATTCTCAGTGTTCGTTTGGAAGTGGTGCTCAGGTGAGTTGGTGGATGTTAAAAGAAACTGTTGTCCTTCGTCTGGGGATATTGGGCAACAGTTTCTCGAAACAGCTGATCACACGGCCGATCGCTGAATAATTGCCGCCAAAGGCTCAAATAGAATGCTCAAATAGTCTCATATGCCGCGCCACTTGGAGAACCTACACGGTCTTGTCCCCATTGCCTTTTTTCCCCATATTAGGGGATAGCAAGTATAGTTGCTCATCTGGTTATGAAAAATATAAAGTGCATGATTTGGATGAAAAAGATTCAATCCAGGGGCCAGCATTCGCACCCAAAAAGTCGTAGCAAAATATCATTGACTACAGAGCTGCAGTTTATCCAAATATTCTTAATGTGAAAGAGGTTCTCTTCATACAAGAAGTTTCAGGCTAATGCTATTCTCTATCTATACACAACAATCATATAAAACTGGGGATTTCCGGGTATTTCGAGTAAAACAGGCCCCTGGTCGCTAACCTTCTTTACAATAAGATGCTTAAAATAATCTTTCAAAGTTAAAATAATGGTTCAAAGGCCACAGCTGCCTCAAAGACTAATACAACTCGCACCATTTGCATCTTTACCTAACCGACATAAGATTCTAGCTGAATTAGTTTTAGTATTCACGTTAAGTATTGAAAAACAATAAAGTTTAGAAATACTAACCATTTGGTTCACAGCTTGGTGTAGAGTCATTCCACTGTCCTTCGTGACAATGAATGACAGCAGAGCCATTGAGATGATACCCTTTATCACAGTGCAATTTATAGACCATTCCTCCATCTTCAGAAACGTTCCTCTGCATTGAGCCATTCGGCAGTGTGTTGTTGATCGCCACACATGCTGCAAGAATGTTAATTGCACAAGAACGCATACTCAGTGTTTGTTTCGAAGTAGTGCTCAGATGAATTGGTGGATGTTAAAAGAAACTGTTCTCCTTCGTCTGGGGATGCAGGACAACAGTTTCTCGTAACAGCTGATCCGCTGATCAGCCGATCGCTGAACAAACGCCCTCAAAAGAAAAACTTTTCTGAATAAAAGTAGTATACATAGAGACGGTAACCAATTCAGAAGCCGAGAAGACAATAGGCTAGTGTTAAGTGAACAATGAAAGCTACTGTTTTCTAAAGCCAAGATAGCCGCCACAAATTTAAGCCAATCAGATTGCAGCATATATATGACGTCGGTGTCCCGGGGGAAATTTTATTAATTACGTAGACAATTTCAATTCCGCGAAAATTTACAGTTCTTTCCCTATTATCAGCGCAAAAGAAAAAAATTGCTCAACCTTTAAGTACACAATCTAAGCTTGCTAAGGAACTTTCAGTGTCAGAAATCCGTCCAGTATTGTCTGAGATAAAATATTTTCTGCTGTAACTATTCGCTTGCGTACAGGCCCTCTAGGGATGTTAAGTACGCAGACAATTGGAATTTTGGGACGGCTATTACAGTTGGCTTCCCCAGTCCCCTCATTATATGGAAATGGAAATGTGATTTTCGATACTTCTTGTGCTGTTTTGGATTCACTGGTTTGACAACTATGTTTCTTGTGACGGATTCTACTGTCGA
The DNA here is from genome assembly GCA_019787425.1 of Platygyra sinensis. Lineage (NCBI taxonomy): Eukaryota > Metazoa > Cnidaria > Anthozoa > Scleractinia > Merulinidae > Platygyra > Platygyra sinensis. The sequence goes on along the minus strand of JAHPZR010008712.1, from coordinate 9,585 downwards.
TACGAGAGAATAGTTTATGGCAATATTAAAAATAGAGGGACATGACTCCTTGTTAGTTTCACGCAAAAATGAATTCAGGTTGTTAAAACATTATTTTTATACATGGTGGTAGTGGTGGTGGAGGCGAGGGTAATGGTGCTGGTTGCGGGAGTGGTGGTGGTTGTGGTGGTGGCTGTGGTGGTGGCTGTGGTGGTGGCTGTGGTGGTGGTGCTGATTGTTGGTGGTGGTGGCGGTGAGTCCAAACTTTTGAAATACGTTAACAGTATTTCCAAAAGCCACACTCACCTCCACCACCTCCACCACCAACACTATGCTGAAAATGCCGCTTTCAATGCCCTTTTTCCCGTAAGTAGAAGGAGGCTAGGAAGAGCTTATTTAGAACGTCTAAAATGGACTCACCATATCATTCACCACGCAATACAGGGTAAAGTCATCAAGACTCTTCTACGTTTAATTGAGGAAGATGACATGGATTTTGACGAGGCGGCCGAATCGGCAGTGGCAAAACGGAAATTCCTGTTAAACAGACTATATGATGAAAATGAAGTTGCTCCCCGATGATGATGATGAGAAGAAGAAGTAGTTGAAGTTGATGTTTATAACTGGCCATACGACTCTTAAAAGAGTTTGTGATCTTAGAGTTTTAATCATTATTTGTAAGACGCCACGCAAGGGTCGGGGAATGACAAGATGGTTGTTTGTAGGAAAGCCTACCATAAAAAGTATTATGCAAAGAGCAGAGAGCAAATCCCGGCCCGGCAGAAACGATATCGTACCGAGAATGCTGCGATTCTCAAATCACTTGGTAAAAGCTGGTATGAAAACAGCAGGGAAAGGCTCGCCAGTAGCCAGAGACCCTTTTGTCAACAGAACAAGGAGCACATCAGGGATTACCGAAGACAATACTGTGAAAACAAAAGGGAACGGATCGTCGAATAATGGAGATGTTATTGTGCCAAAAATAAGGAACAGATCAGGCAAAGACTTTGTGACCAAAAAGCAGAAAACGAAAATTTGATGCGCGCGAGCGACGGAAATCAGATCTCGCAAAGGATATTTCCCGCCTGGTAATTGATATGAGCTCTATTGTAAAAGTAAAATAATCCTTCACTTGATCCATCAACAGGTCATTAATTTTGCGACATGTTATTTTATTACCTCATAACACCGGAAGAACGCCCTGAAGTATATTTTCCTTCATATCTCGAAACGAAAATTTCAGCGAATGAAGCGTACATTTTGAGTTCGTTTCCGGCGAATTTTCAACGTTTTTCGCTGAAATTTGGAGAGAACGTTGTCCGATAATCGGATAACAAAACAGTGTCAGGGAATTTTTATTTTTTGCTTCTCTCAAAAGTTATGACTATTTTAGTGAAGAGAATGCATGTTTTTTAACCTTTCAAAGTTTAACTGCGTGTCAGAAACAAACCAGACAAGTAATCAAACTTTCCCGACACCGTTTTTTAGAGAAAAGTGTCAAGAAGACATAGCGATATTAATCGCGTTCTCCCGCTCAAATCTGACCGCAAACGAACTTGTTTAGTGAACCTCTATACTTCGAGAAATAACGCGCTATATTCGGGATACCTTAATTTTTTTTTTTACGTTAGTGAATAAACCGTCGTAATCTACAATTATTAAGCTTTCAGAAAATATGTACTTTAAGAGGGTTTGCGTGAACCGTCCGACCGTAAAGCGGCGCCAAAGAATGATGGTAATTTGGGGTACACTGATACCTTAAATATTATGCTTTTTTTCTGTTGCGCCGATAATAGGAAAAGAGCAATAAACTTTTGCCAAACTCCAATTATCTGTGTAACTAAATTCCCTCCAAAACATGTACACAAGCGAGTAGTTACAGCAGAACATATTTTATCTTAGCCAATACTGGACGGATTTCTGACACTGAAAGTTTCTTAGAAAGCTTAAATTGTGTACTTAAAGGTTAAACAATTTTTTCTGTTGCGCCGATAATAGGAAAACAGCAGTAAAGTTTCACAGACTTGCAATTGTCTACATAATTAATTAAATTTCCTCCCGGGAAACTGACGTCATATCCATGCTGCAATCTGATTGGCTTAAATTTGTGGCGGCCACCTTGGCTTTGGAAAAACAATAGCACTGATTGTTCTCTAAACAATAGCCTATTGTCTTTCTCGGTTTCTGATTGGTAACCGTCTTTATAAGCCATGTATACTACTTATAAAGCAAATATACTGCAACGTTATTTTCCTTTAAGTGCTCAAATAGTCTCATATGCCGCGCCACTTGGAAAACGTGCACAGTGTGGTACCCATTGTCCTTTTTCGTCATATTAGGGGATAGCAAGTATAGCTGCTCATCTGGTTATGAAAAATGTAAACTGCATGGTTTGGATGAAAAAGATTCAATCCTGGGGTCAGTTTTCGCACGCAAAAGGTCATAGCAAAATCTCATTGACTGCATAGCTGCAGTTTATCCACATTTTCTTAATGTGAAAAGAGGTTCTCTTCATACAGGAAGTTTCAGACATCTCTACACACCCATCTTATAAAAATGGGGATTTCCGGGGATTTCGAGAGAAACAGGCCCCTGGCCGTTAACTTTCGTTATAATGAGACGCGGAGTTCAAATAATCCTTCAAATTGTAGAGCTGCTACATAGACTCGTACAACTCGCACCATTCGTCAGTCCCGCGCCATTTGCATCTTTACCTTAACGACTTAAGATTTTGGCTAAATTATTTTTAAAATTCTCGTTAAGTATTAAAAAGGATAGAGTTTTTGATGTTGTTGCTGACTTGAACAAGTTATTAGTGGTGTAAAACTATCGCTCAGATATACTAACCATTTGGCTCACAGCGTGGTGTAGAGCCATTCCACTGTCCTTGGTGACAATAAATGAGAGCCGAGCCATTGAGGCGGAACCCTTTATCACAGTAGAATTTGTAGATCATTACTCCATCTCCAGAATCGTTTCTCTGCACTGAGCCATTCGGCAGTGTGCTGTTGATCGGTACGCAGGCTACAAGAATGTTATTTGCACAACGGAAACGCCTACTCAGTGTTTTTTTCGAAGTGGTGCACAGATGAATTGGTGGTTGTTAAAACAAAATGTTGTCCTGCGTTTGGGGACGCAGGACAACAGTTTCTCGTGACAGCTGATCAGCCGATCGCTGAACAAACGCCGTCAAAGGAAAAACTTTTTCTAAATAAAGCAAATACACTGTGACGTCATTTTCCCTAGGCTGCTCAAAAAGTCTCATATACCGCGCCACTTGGAAAACGTGCACGGTCTTGTCCCTATTGCTTTTTTAGGGGATGGCAAGTATAGTCACTTATCTGGTTATGAAAAGTGGGGCCAGTTTTCGCACCCAAAAGGTCGAAGGAAAATATCATTAACTACAGAGCTACTTCATCTACATATTCTTAATGTGAAAAGAGGTTCTTTTGATACAAGAAGTTTAAGGCTTATGCCCATCTCTATCTATACACACAAATCTTATGAAAATGACGATGTCCGGGGATTTCGATAGAAACAGGCACCTGGCCGCTAACTTTCTTTATAATAAGATGCGGCCTAAAACAAACTGTTCAAATGTATGGCACAGCTGCTTCAAAGACTCGTACAACTCGCACCATTTGCATCCTTACCTTAACGACTTAAAATTCTACCTAAATTATTAAATAAATAATAATAAAGTTTTGTGATTGTTGTTGACTTGAACAAGTGATTAGTGGTGGACAACTCTCGCTCAGAAATACTAACCGTTTGGTTCACAGCTTGGTGTAGAGCCATTCCACACTCCTTGATGACAATGAATGACAGCAGAGCCATTGAGATGGAACCCCTTATCACAGTGGAATTTATAGACCATTCCTCCATCTTCAGAATCGTTTCTCTGCATTGAGCCATTCGGCAGTGTGCTGTTGATCGGTACACAGGCTGCAAGAATGTAAGTTGCACAAGAAGGCATTCTCAGTGTTCGTTTGGAAGTGGTGCTCAGGTGAGTTGGTGGATGTTAAAAGAAACTGTTGTCCTTCGTCTGGGGATATTGGGCAACAGTTTCTCGAAACAGCTGATCACACGGCCGATCGCTGAATAATTGCCGCCAAAGGCTCAAATAGAATGCTCAAATAGTCTCATATGCCGCGCCACTTGGAGAACCTACACGGTCTTGTCCCCATTGCCTTTTTTCCCCATATTAGGGGATAGCAAGTATAGTTGCTCATCTGGTTATGAAAAATATAAAGTGCATGATTTGGATGAAAAAGATTCAATCCAGGGGCCAGCATTCGCACCCAAAAAGTCGTAGCAAAATATCATTGACTACAGAGCTGCAGTTTATCCAAATATTCTTAATGTGAAAAGAGGTTCTCTTCATACAAGAAGTTTCAGGCTAATGCTATTCTCTATCTATACACAACAATCATATAAAACTGGGGATTTCCGGGTATTTCGAGTAAAACAGGCCCCTGGTCGCTAACCTTCTTTACAATAAGATGCTTAAAATAATCTTTCAAAGTTAAAATAATGGTTCAAAGGCCACAGCTGCCTCAAAGACTAATACAACTCGCACCATTTGCATCTTTACCTAACCGACATAAGATTCTAGCTGAATTAGTTTTAGTATTCACGTTAAGTATTGAAAAACAATAAAGTTTAGAAATACTAACCATTTGGTTCACAGCTTGGTGTAGAGTCATTCCACTGTCCTTCGTGACAATGAATGACAGCAGAGCCATTGAGATGATACCCTTTATCACAGTGCAATTTATAGACCATTCCTCCATCTTCAGAAACGTTCCTCTGCATTGAGCCATTCGGCAGTGTGTTGTTGATCGCCACACATGCTGCAAGAATGTTAATTGCACAAGAACGCATACTCAGTGTTTGTTTCGAAGTAGTGCTCAGATGAATTGGTGGATGTTAAAAGAAACTGTTCTCCTTCGTCTGGGGATGCAGGACAACAGTTTCTCGTAACAGCTGATCCGCTGATCAGCCGATCGCTGAACAAACGCCCTCAAAAGAAAAACTTTTCTGAATAAAAGTAGTATACATAGAGACGGTAACCAATTCAGAAGCCGAGAAGACAATAGGCTAGTGTTAAGTGAACAATGAAAGCTACTGTTTTCTAAAGCCAAGATAGCCGCCACAAATTTAAGCCAATCAGATTGCAGCATATATATGACGTCGGTGTCCCGGGGGAAATTTTATTAATTACGTAGACAATTTCAATTCCGCGAAAATTTACAGTTCTTTCCCTATTATCAGCGCAAAAGAAAAAAATTGCTCAACCTTTAAGTACACAATCTAAGCTTGCTAAGGAACTTTCAGTGTCAGAAATCCGTCCAGTATTGTCTGAGATAAAATATTTTCTGCTGTAACTATTCGCTTGCGTACAGGCCCTCTAGGGATGTTAAGTACGCAGACAATTGGAATTTTGGGACGGCTATTACAGTTGGCTTCCCCAGTCCCCTCATTATATGGAAATGGAAATGTGATTTTCGATACTTCTTGTGCTGTTTTGGATTCACTGGTTTGACAACTATGTTTCTTGTGACGGATTCTACTGTCGATACGAGAGAATAGTTTATGGCAATATTAAAAATAGAGGGACATGACTCCTTGTTAGTTTCACGCAAAAATGAATTCAGGTTGTTAAAACATTATTTTTATACATGGTGGTAGTGGTGGTGGAGGCGAGGGTAATGGTGCTGGTTGCGGGAGTGGTGGTGGTTGTGGTGGTGGCTGTGGTGGTGGCTGTGGTGGTGGCTGTGGTGGTGGTGCTGATTGTTGGTGGTGGTGGCGGTGAGTCCAAACTTTTGAAATACGTTAACAGTATTTCCAAAAGCCACACTCACCTCCACCACCTCCACCACCAACACTATGCTGAAAATGCCGCTTTCAATGCCCTTTTTCCCGTAAGTAGAAGGAGGCTAGGAAGAGCTTATTTAGAACGTCTAAAATGGACTCACCATATCATTCACCACGCAATACAGGGTAAAGTCATCAAGACTCTTCTACGTTTAATTGAGGAAGATGACATGGATTTTGACGAGGCGGCCGAATCGGCAGTGGCAAAACGGAAATTCCTGTTAAACAGACTATATGATGAAAATGAAGTTGCTCCCCGATGATGATGATGAGAAGAAGAAGTAGTTGAAGTTGATGTTTATAACTGGCCATACGACTCTTAAAAGAGTTTGTGATCTTAGAGTTTTAATCATTATTTGTAAGACGCCACGCAAGGGTCGGGGAATGACAAGATGGTTGTTTGTAGGAAAGCCTACCATAAAAAGTATTATGCAAAGAGCAGAGAGCAAATCCCGGCCCGGCAGAAACGATATCGTACCGAGAATGCTGCGATTCTCAAATCACTTGGTAAAAGCTGGTATGAAAACAGCAGGGAAAGGCTCGCCAGTAGCCAGAGACCCTTTTGTCAACAGAACAAGGAGCACATCAGGGATTACCGAAGACAATACTGTGAAAACAAAAGGGAACGGATCGTCGAATAATGGAGATGTTATTGTGCCAAAAATAAGGAACAGATCAGGCAAAGACTTTGTGACCAAAAAGCAGAAAACGAAAATTTGATGCGCGCGAGCGACGGAAATCAGATCTCGCAAAGGATATTTCCCGCCTGGTAATTGATATGAGCTCTATTGTAAAAGTAAAATAATCCTTCACTTGATCCATCAACAGGTCATTAATTTTGCGACATGTTATTTTATTACCTCATAACACCGGAAGAACGCCCTGAAGTATATTTTCCTTCATATCTCGAAACGAAAATTTCAGCGAATGAAGCGTACATTTTGAGTTCGTTTCCGGCGAATTTTCAACGTTTTTCGCTGAAATTTGGAGAGAACGTTGTCCGATAATCGGATAACAAAACAGTGTCAGGGAATTTTTATTTTTTGCTTCTCTCAAAAGTTATGACTATTTTAGTGAAGAGAATGCATGTTTTTTAACCTTTCAAAGTTTAACTGCGTGTCAGAAACAAACCAGACAAGTAATCAAACTTTCCCGACACCGTTTTTTAGAGAAAAGTGTCAAGAAGACATAGCGATATTAATCGCGTTCTCCCGCTCAAATCTGACCGCAAACGAACTTGTTTAGTGAACCTCTATACTTCGAGAAATAACGCGCTATATTCGGGATACCTTAATTTTTTTTTTTACGTTAGTGAATAAACCGTCGTAATCTACAATTATTAAGCTTTCAGAAAATATGTACTTTAAGAGGGTTTGCGTGAACCGTCCGACCGTAAAGCGGCGCCAAAGAATGATGGTAATTTGGGGTACACTGATACCTTAAATATTATGCTTTTTTTTCTGTTGCGCCGATAATAGGAAAAGAGCAATAAACTTTTGCCAAACTCCAATTATCTGTGTAACTAAATTCCCTCCAAAACATGTACACAAGCGAGTAGTTACAGCAGAACATATTTTATCTTAGCCAATACTGGACGGATTTCTGACACTGAAAGTTTCTTAGAAAGCTTAAATTGTGTACTTAAAGGTTAAACAATTTTTTCTGTTGCGCCGATAATAGGAAAACAGCAGTAAAGTTTCACAGACTTGCAATTGTCTACATAATTAATTAAATTTCCTCCCGGGAAACTGACGTCATATCCATGCTGCAATCTGATTGGCTTAAATTTGTGGCGGCCACCTTGGCTTTGGAAAAACAATAGCACTGATTGTTCTCTAAACAATAGCCTATTGTCTTTCTCGGTTTCTGATTGGTAACCGTCTTTATAAGCCATGTATACTACTTATAAAGCAAATATACTGCAACGTTATTTTCCTTTAAGTGCTCAAATAGTCTCATATGCCGCGCCACTTGGAAAACGTGCACAGTGTGGTACCCATTGTCCTTTTTCGTCATATTAGGGGATAGCAAGTATAGCTGCTCATCTGGTTATGAAAAATGTAAACTGCATGGTTTGGATGAAAAAGATTCAATCCTGGGGTCAGTTTTCGCACGCAAAAGGTCATAGCAAAATCTCATTGACTGCATAGCTGCAGTTTATCCACATTTTCTTAATGTGAAAAGAGGTTCTCTTCATACAGGAAGTTTCAGACATCTCTACACACCCATCTTATAAAAATGGGGATTTCCGGGGATTTCGAGAGAAACAGGCCCCTGGCCGTTAACTTTCGTTATAATGAGACGCGGAGTTCAAATAATCCTTCAAATTGTAGAGCTGCTACATAGACTCGTACAACTCGCGAGCCATCAGGCAGTGTGTTGTTGATCGGTACGCAGGCTGCAAGAATGTTATTTGCACAACGGAAACGCCTACTCAGTGTTTTTTTCGAAGAGGTGCACAGATGTATTGGTGGTTGTTAAAAAAAATGTTGTCCTGCGTCTGGAACGCAGGACAACAGTTTCTCGTGACAGCTGATCAGACGATCGCTGAACAAACGCCGTCAAAGGAAAAACTTTTTCTAAATAAAGCAAATATACTGTGACGTCATTTTCCCTAGGCTGCTCAAAAAGTCTCATATGCCGCGCCACTTGGAAAACGTGCACGGTCTTGTCCCTATTGCCTTTTTAGGGGATGGCAAGTGTAGTTACTCATCTGGCTATGAAAAATGTAAAAATGCATGGCTTGGATGAAAAAGATTCAATCCAGGGGACAGTTTTCGCACCGAAAAAGTCGAAGCAAAATATCATTGACTACAGAGCTACTTTATCCACATATTCTTAATGTGAAAAGAGGTTCTCTTGATACAAGAAGTTTCAGGCTTATGCCCTTCTCTATCTATACACACAAATCATATAAAAATGACGATTTCGGGGATTTCGATAGAAACAGGCCCCTGGCCGCTAACTTTCTTTATAATTAGATGCGGAGTTAAAATATTAATAATCGTTCAAATGGTACAGCTGCTAGAAAGACTCGTGCAACTCACACCACTTGCATCTTTGCCTTTACGACTTAAGATTTTAGCTAAATTATTTTTAAAATTCACGTTAAGTATTGAACAAGAATAAAGTTTTTGATGTTGTTGTTGACTTGAACAAGTGATTGGTGGTGGACAATTAACTGTCGCTCAGAAATACTTACCATTTGGTTCACAGCGTGGTGTAGAGCTATTCCACTGTCCTTCGTGACAATGAATGACATCAGAGCCATTGAGACGAAACCCCTCATCACAGTGAAATTTGTAGACCATTCCTCCATTTTCAGAATCGTTTCTCTGCATTGTGCCATTCGGCAGTGTGTTGTTGATCAGTACACAGGCTGCAAAAATGTTATTTGCACAAAAACGCATACTCAGTGTTTGTTTCGAAGTGGTGCACAGATGAATTGGTGGTTGTTAAAGGAAACTGATGTCGTGCGTCTGGGGCCGCAGAACAACAGTTTCTCGTAACAGCTGATCAGCTTATCAGCCGATCCCTGAATAAACGCCGTCAAAGGAAAAACTTTAATAAAGCAAGTATACTGTGAAATCATTTTCCTTAGACTACTCAAATAGTCTCATATGCCGCGCCACCTGCAATGCGTGAACGGTCTTGCCCCTATTGCCTTTTTCGCCATATTTGGGGATAGCAAGTATAGTGACTCATCTGGTTATGAAAAATGTAAAGGGC
>JAHPZR010008710.1:0-2500 GCA_019787425.1 Platygyra sinensis | reverse complement strand
GTTTTACCTTTTGGCTTGAGAACCGGGCGTAGCTAGAATGAATAAATGAATGCATTGTGAAGTTGTATAAATGGAAGTAAAGGTGGAAGAAGAAGTAGACGTAGACGTACAGGAATGAGTAGTAGTGATTAGTCTGAAAAACCCAGTTTAGCTCGTATTGTAATCAAGTGCCAATTACTTAGTTCCCTACGAAAGAAATGTCTTGTACAAACCGAGAAGGGCAGACGGCCACTTGCTGGGCCCTTTTACAGTCGTAACCATCTTCCAATCAAAATTTAATAGTTGTACACTTAGTGTGGCTTTCCTTTTGAAAAGTAGGTGACAGATAAGAGTCCAAAATAGAAAATGATCATTGATAACAACATTGATTCAGAAACACAAGTTTATTGTATGCTTTACGTGATTATACGTTACCCTAATGGATGCGAATGCTAATTATCCGATCAGTTTTTATTAAACGGCCCCCTTCGATTTCACCGAGGCAGCCGCCTGATAGTTGATCAACTGTACTTAACCCTTTCACTCCTGTTGGAAAACCATATGTTTTGTAAAAGGGTAACTATAGACTCAAGGATCACATAAAGTATACTACTTAAAAGATATATTATTTGTGGGATACCATACGTCATACTAAAAGTCATGGAGGACGCCTCAGCTTGAATTCAAAACGAAAAAAGAAAAACGTTTAAGAATATCTTACTCCTTGTACAATCGAGGTATACCCCTAAACTATAGTTTAATATCATGATGCAACTCTTAATTTGTGGGCCTATTGTCAGATATTAACTTGACCTTAAAACTGCAAAAAGGAAAAGGTGCACAATTTGTAGGGGAGTGTTGTGTTCAGACTACGAAATAACCTTTGCTTTCGACAACGATAAATGATAACTTTAATGATCTGACGAGACTGCTAGTACACACTTCCACTAATGACTACAATTCTTCGAGCGAAAAGCACATGTTATGGCACCCCATAATATTAACACAACAAATGTCCCCAGTAGGATGGTCGCATTACAAGTCTAACCTCACAGGGGATCGTGATGCTCTTCCACAGCGGGTCCTGGCCCGAACAGGGAGATTAATTAAGTCTCGTATAAGAGGAGTATGGTTTTATGCTTTCAAATGACAGATCTGTCCAAGACTTTTTGGCTGTTCAAATTTGATACAATTGACTAAATATTGAGCACGTAATGACGTTGGCTCTCTTGGCCATGGAAGTAAGAGGGTCAAATTACAGACTGCCTTCTTTCATTGCAGGATATCCAAGCGTTAAAAGATGAAGTTCATGTTAAACCAGTGAGTGTAATTGTATCATTGCGTGTGAGTGAATGCCCCTTGGGGGAGCGTGATACAATAATGACCTCTAAAACTCATGGTGCTGTCACAAAATTTACAGTATTTCGAAAAGTTAACGTTAAGTATGTTGTCGTTTCCCTCCGGTAAAGTAATAAAGAAAACGGAATCTAACGGTTGTACTTAACAATTCCACTGGAGTTTGATGTAAATAATTGCGATCTTTTTTACTCAAATGAATGTGCCCAAAAAAACATGAAACCAGGCTAGTTGATTTAGTTCATTTTTGGGGTGTTTTTCTACTAGCTGAACTAAACGAACTAAACTAAAAAATTGCTCTGTGAGTGCAATATCTTTCTATCTGCAATCTTTTTTTCTTATCGGTATGTAGGGTGACGATTTGATGACTTACTGCAAATACCAAACCATGGATAAAGACAAAATGGTTGTGGTAGGTTTGATTCTTTATTCGAAAGGTATTACTTAAAAATTTCACTTCCTTCACAGCGAAACTGTTCGTTTGTTTTAATACAACTTTTGTTATTTACAGATGATGTACATGTAAATCCCTATGGAGACAACAGCCCCTTTAACAAACAGGAGAGAGATAAATCTCTTCCAATTCTCCTCTACAGCAGCTAACTCTTTTTTCCCAGCTGCTACCGTTCTTTCACACTGATTGAAACCTTTGAACAAAGTTCGCCTGTCTACAATTGCTGGACATAGTTATACCTTTATCCTCAGATTGGGTGGCCATTGTGAAGAGGTTTCGCCGTATTTGAGTGCGGACATCCTCCATCCAAGAAAGAGAGCTTTTGTCAGTTTTATTTTTCACCAAATGCGCCATATTTTAATGAAACGATGTTTCTCATCGGACATGTCAACAATTTAACTGACCCTGCTGGTAATAAATTAAATCGTTGTTTTCTGGTCATGTGAATAACCAGGAGCCCATCACAAAGAGCCTGCAACTACCCCATACTCCTGTCACGGCGTTTTCACAGACCGCTCTATTTTTAGTTTGAATTTATCTCGAATTCAGATCCCCTTAGGAACTTCAGTGACCAGGGCCGTAGCCAGAAAAAAACTTTGACTGAGGCAATGTCTATGAATAACTTATGACTGAGGCAATCAGTCCATGGTTGAGTTCTCTTCCTAGGTATTAGGTACTATAAACAACAAAAGCCAAAGAAATGACCGAGGC
>JAHPZR010008708.1:0-25000 GCA_019787425.1 Platygyra sinensis | reverse complement strand
AGAACTCAGACATTCCAGTAAATCAATCAAAGCTCAATACATGTAGAAACCCCGTGTGAACGAGTCGCGATTGTTTTTTTTTTTTAAGCCAATCACCTGTCGTAGTAATGCAAAGCCAATGCAAACGCGAGTCATATCCTACACTCAAGTGAAAACTGCTCTAACAAATGCAAATAAATAAGTAAATAAATAACCTTTATTTACCCTCGGTAGTGTTATAGCACAAGTGCTAGTGGGGCCAAGCAAACAACTGAAACAAATATTTCAAATTGAACATAACATTGTTAAAAATCCCAACTGGCCGAAGATGCCAAGATGCCAAGATGGAAACTAAAGAAAAAAAAACCCTAAAAATTGGAATTTTAGAAAAAGGACCATTTACTTTTATTAGTTTGCAAGATCTGTAAGGTTCTGGTTTGAGCATTGAGCCCAGTGCCTGGAGGAGATCTAAGAATGCATTTAGCCTCTTCCTGGCTGAAACACTTCCATGCGCGAACTAAGCAAGAGCAATGCGAGTAGTTCATGAGGGCTGGAGTAGTATTTTTTTGCTTGCTTTTGTTATTTTTTTAAAACAAAAATGATATTTCATTTTAAATTGCAGCCTGATTAGCGCTGGACTATCGGGAGTAAGCGAGTCAAAAAAAGTTGACGCATTCAATAAAATTGACGGAATCCTAATCAACCCTGTCAGGCCTCAACGTGTCAACAGAAGGGCCTGGGATTTGTTTACAATATTTGTCTATTACCATAAGAGGTTCTGTTTCTAATTTAACCCAGATGCCATTTATATTGCTCCTATGATGGAAAGATATCATGACACAATTAACTGACACAATTACCACACGTTTCTGCGGGTGTTTTGTTTTCGAAAGTCGCGTATCAACGAAAACGGTGGTAAGCCCGATGCGGAAAGTATTTTTTTGCGTAACGTGGGTTTAAAAACTGAACATTTTACAATGAATAAAAATACAGCTCTTCAGCGCCTTTGCCACTCACAAGTTTTTTGCCAACTTCTCGAGCCCTCATGCAATGTTACACCCAAAGATCTAAATACTTCATCGATTACATACTGTTTTCCACGAGCCTGCCGGCGTCACTAGTAAAATACAGACAGGACGTGATCTCCGACTTGCAAAGCACTGTTGCCATGGAAACAATTTTTATTGCTTCATGGACAACTTTAAACAGACAACGTTAAACGTTGCTCCCAGGCTCCCGTAGGAGTTGCCTTGTGGTCATTTACCTGTGTACTGTGATCATGGCCACTGAGGTATACCGTAACGTTATTTTCCTCCAGCAATGGCTCGAGGTTAGTTTCAAGATATCGGGTATTGCCATGTGAACCGGCTGAGAAAACAGGATGGTGGCCAGCCACTATTAGATAGTCCGCCCTGGAATGCAATTAGAAGATAGAACGTTTTCATTTTAAGACCTTAAAGCAAAACCAAAGCAAGAACAATGACTAACTGAAACTAGCACAAATATTGTGAAAATGAGCCGGTGAGAACATGAAGCAAATACATGCGTGGGTACGTAACCGACAACGTTGGTTTTGGTTTTACATGAGATTCCATGTATGTCATAGTGCGGTTTACAATTGACGGTCGTAAAACCAAAACAAAACTTAAACCAGTTACGCACCAATTAGACTACTTGGCCAATCTGAAATCGCAGTGCTGAAAACCAGAGCCAAAGCAATTGCCTAATTGCTTTCGACACTCAACTGAAAACCGCTCTAATAACAGATCATTAGCTTGATAAGTGAATGAAGATGGTGAATTTTGAGCTCGGTAATGAAATGTGAAATATGAAATATGAAATATTCAACAAGACACGAGCGTGGGACAAAGAAAAATCTGAGTCCCCGACAGGAATCGAACCCATTGACCTCCCGAACACCGAGCGGGCGCTCTATCCACTGAGCTACCAGAACTCATGGAGAGCAACGTCGACTCAGAAAAATGACCTTGCTCTCCATGTCCCACGCTCGTGTCATGTTGAATATTTCATATTTCACAGATCATTAGCTTATTTAACCAAGTGCTAAGCTGTAGGTGTAGTGTAATACGCGAACGAATTCCTTGATTCACTACTTGCACAATACCATAATGCACCTCTTTTACCCCCCAAAAATTTTGCATACTCATTGTTTGCAATTTCTCCTGGGACATGAACATGTCCCAAGAGTAATCTAAAACAATGCCTATGCAAATTTTTGGGGGGTAAAAGAGGTGTATTATGGGATATGTGCAAGTAGAGAATACACCTGAAAAACTAGAAGAGCCAAAGTATTTTGGAGAACTGATACCCTAGTTCTAATGACTTTAATTTTGCAAAGGGGGTAAGTTTCTAAAGAAACTATGGTGCTGCGTCGGTGGGAGTATTACAGGATAATTTGGTTTTATCAACTGAGTTGATAATGTGAATTGGCCACCGTAAAGAGATTCGAACGCTGACGTTTCGAGCGCTAGCCCTTCGTCGGAGCGAATCGAGGAATTGTGGGTTGTGTGTGGTTTATATAGAGAAATATGGAGCTACGCTATTGGTTGGTGCCTGGCAACGTGAAAAAACAACAGAATAAATTAGTTGAATGAAAAGCGTTCGTTGATACCGTGAGGATTAAGAGTGCCAATTTGAAAAATAAATTTTTGTTCTAGAGTTTTGCGGCTTTCTGTGCTTCCTTGATGTAGGGAGGTCACAGACCGCCATATGTTGCTTCGAATGATTCGGCTGATTAAAGTGTCTAGCGACCGGTTTAGATGCGTTTTTGTCGTCTTTCTCAACGTCGCGAAGATGTTCTCGGAATCGGTCGCCTAGTCGTCTACCTGTTTCGCCGATATATAACTTTTTGCAGAGAGTGCAAGTTATACAGTAGTTGACATTGGCTGAGGTACAGGTAAAATGATCAGTGATTTTAATAGATCGCCTGGGCCCCGACAATTTCTCAACGTTACAAATGAAAGGACATGTTTTGCATCGTGCGCGTGTACATTTAAAAGTACCGGGTTTTTCATTCGTTTGGAAAGAACTTCTGACTAAAAAGTTACCTATGTTTTTGTCGCGTTTAAATGAAATTAATGGCGGTTGCGAAAAGATTCGACCAGTATCGGGATCATTTTGAAGTAATTTAAAGTTTTTGAGAATGATGGATTTTACTGCGTGGTTGTGAGGGTGAAATGTTAGAGTGAATGGAATTCTATTATTATTCTCCTTCTGAGACGTTTGTAGTGCTGACTGCCGATCGATTTGTTGGGCGCGATGATGGCCTGCTTGATTTTAAGGAAAAATCAGAGTCCTCACTACAAAGGCGACGAAGTCTAAGAAACTGAGAATAAGGAATGGAATTCTTGACATGTGAAGGATGTGAAGATGAATACAACAAATAACTATGAGAATCTGTGGGTTTGTAGTGCACACTGGTGCATAAACCGTTGCCTTCGACAGAAACTTTAATATCTAGAAATGCTAAAGAACTGTCGGAAATTTCCCAGGTATATTTAAGAGCCGGATGAAAAGAATTAACAGCAGTTATAAATTGCCGGATTGAGTTCCTCTCTGGTGGAGGAAGTTGCGCCAACACAGTCGTTAATGTAGCTACAATGTAGCGACAAACGCGACAAAAACATAGGTAACTTTTTAGTCAGAAGTTCTTTCCAAACGAGTGAAAAACCCGGTACTTTTAAATGTACACGCGCACGATGCAAAACATGTCCTTTCATTTGTAACGTTGAGAAATTGTCGGGGCCCAAGCGATCTATTAAAATCACTGATCATTTTACCTGTACCTCAGCTAATGTCATCTACTGTATAATTTGCACTCTCTGCAAAAAGCTATATATCGGCGAAACAGGTAGACGACTAGGCGACCGATTCCGAGAACATCTTCGCGACGTTGAGAAAGACGACAAAAACGCATCTAAACCGGTCGCTAGACACTTTAATCTGCCGAATCATTCGAAGCAACATATGGCGGTCTGTGGCCTCTCCCTACATCAAGGAAGCACAGAAAACCGCAAAACTCTAGAACAAAAATTTATTTTTCAAATTGGCACTCTTAATCCTCACGGTATCAACGAACGCTTTTCATTCAACTAATTTATTCTGTTGTTTTTTCACGTTGCCAGGCACCAACCAATAGCGTAGCTCCATATTTCTCTATATAAACCACACACAACCCAAAATTCCTCGATTCGCTCCGACGAAGGGCTAGCGCTCGAAACGTCAGCTTTCGAATCTCTTTAATTTTGCAAACACTGGTTCTCAGTTGTTCAACATTTTTGGCGTTGTCGTAGACTTGTACAGAAGCGCTGAGCTGTTGATTGAATGCTTGGAAGAAGTCGTACATGAACTGTGCGACTTCAAAGCGAAAAACATAATAAGCATGCGTAAGTTTGACCGTGCGCCAGGCTCCAAGTTTGAAAAAATGGCAGGGTCTTCGTCGATTGTCTAAACAAAAAAGGTTACGAACTTTGTATGCTTTCTAAATATTCCCGGTAAGCAGCAACATTTTAACCTCGCTATTGGAAAGCTTGTCTATTGTTTTCATGGGGAATCAATTTTTTTTTGGCCAAATTAACCTAAGGAAGGTCTCCGAACCCTTTATTTTCCAGCGGTACACAAGAAATTTCGGTGTGAAGAGAGATTTTATCCAGCTACACTCTTTCTATATTGGATATTTACATGCAACCCACTGAATATATCATAGTAAGCAGGGGAGCCTCTCAGCAGGCAGGGGAGACTTGTTTTTTTAACAGTGAAATGCCGAAAAAGTTTCATGCTTGCCCAAGTATAAATAAATCAACCAAGCGACATCCTCCCGTAGCTAGCTTAGTACAATTCGCTGCTGTTTCCAACCATTGCAAACCATTACAGCTCCTTTCAGCTTGTATTATAACCTGAGCCTGCAAGTAAGGCTACTGGGGATGCTCAGAAAGCTACACAAAAGTTTTTTCCGCTCTGAACTGTGCGACAAAAAATTCTTATTCGTACGTCCTCCAACGGTTTTAAAAAAAAATTATACATTTTTTATTGAGACAATACTCACGTAGACCTTCGAAGTGTATCATTAATCCAGGTTAGTTGATGTTGTTGACTTGGGAATTTCCTTAATTTCTTCAGTTGGCTATTATCAAAAGTGGAAAAACAAACAATTCTTAACTGACAACAAATTAGAAATAACCGTAAAATGTCTCCCATATCCTCCGCTAAGTCTGGCTTTTGATCCACCAGAGCCCCTGGCTGCATAGTACGACCTCACCGTAAGTTGTCACGACAGCAGAATATAGGAATTAGCAATATCTCTGAGTTCAGTTAATCCTGACACAGTTCACGAAGACGACGGCACAACGCGCTTTGTCTTCATGTATCTTTCAATGTCAAAAAAATCGCAGAAAATTCATGGCTTATCGATACTTCATACTATTTGTTGAGATTTCTTTTGTATATGCCGAAATTGAACCTTTCTACGGCAAGAGACAACAAAATGATACAACAAAAAAGTAAACTGAAAAGATAGATCAATAGGACAGTTGCGTTTACTGATTGCTCTCAGGTAATTTTTACATCGATCGTCAACATCCATACATAAAACAAAATTCTGCTCACTTTCTACAGCACAGCATAGTTGTATCCAACATGACCAGTTGAACTGTTTTGGAAGTTCCTGGTAACTTCAGAACTGTAAAAGAGAATAAGAATATAAATAGGGACGGCCCAAAAGGTATCATTTTGTTATTTTTGTGATGTACATTTCTGGTGCAAAGTTTGAAGAACACCCCTTCAATATTTTAGAGACATTCTAGATTCAGTATTTTGGTCTCATGAATTATGACGTCATCACGTTCCTCACAATACAAAGACATAAATATTCCTAAAACCAATGAAGATACTCGTAAAAGGAGAAGCCATTCTTCTTAATTTTGGAAAACCTTTCAAATAAGCAGCAATTAATATTATTTACTTCATGGGCACTTTGTTACTATGCCCTTGAAATGCTAATAAACCACCGTTAAGACGGAATATCCATTTGTTTCTAGCCATTGTCAGGGGTCTTTCATTTATTTTAAAGTTCTTACCTTTGGTGTAAAAGAAATCTGGAAAGTGCCAGCGAGGGGAGATCTTAGTGTAAGCTATCTGTGCAGAGACGTTAGAGGCGTGGTCGTGATTTCCAGCAATCATGTACCACGTGGCAGCTTTCAGGGCAATGCTCGTGTACATGCCCTCAAAGGTCGCAGTAAATCGTGGATCATCCACCGTACGAACACCTTTGTAATAAAAATTGTCTCCCAATCCAATGACGAATTTGACCTCTTGGAAATCAGCGTACTAGGAATGAATAAGAAATTCAATTAACTAAGAAGACGTCCTATTGGTTATCTTTCGTGCGTCGCCTGGCACTGATCATCGTTTTTGGGATTTTAATCTTGAGCCCCACACATAACACGTTCAGCAAAGTTTCAGAATCAACGCTGAAAAAAGCAGTGATAAGATTTACTCTAATTAGAAATTTGTTTCAGTCTGAACTGACAAACATTGAAATCTTAGTTTTTATTCCAATAAGACGATTTCCAGAATATTCTTACAAAAGCGTTAAGTTCTTTAGATCTTTTTAGGACAATAGATTTGAAACCTCGACCATCACGGGTGGCTGAGTTTCGATCGTGGGGTATCGAGGGTTTCTATTTATTGATACTGATTCACCGAGCATTGAAACTTCTATTGCATACCAGATATCAAAACATGATTTCAAGAGTTATTTCTTTTAAAAACGTTTTAAGAGGGTCGCACGAGTGTATTCTCACGATGCGTGATTAGCTGATTTTATTTTCCATGAAACGTGAATTTAGGAAATTATTCTTCGTGATTCGCGACCTGAAGGTTTTGCGTGACTCGTAAACTAATCTATTTCACGAATTCACTATCCAAAAACTGTTCAAGCCCTAGGTTGTCATCCATTAGCCTAACGAATCTATTCTACGTGATTTTGAGACGCGAGTGCTCCGAATGGTGGTAGTCATCTATAGAGAGTGCCTTGGGTAATTAGGTATGCGATTTGCAATATGGAGCCTTGACTAATTAAGCTTTTCGCGATTTTTCTTTCTTCAAACACTCTTTCTAATGCAAAAACAAGAGCATCTTACTTGCGTCACTTACTTAAACAAACAATTCGATCACGCGTTCCGTAAACGTCAGGCAGTTAGAATATCTCATTATAATTGGCTCAAATTTTCATGATTTTATTTCTTCGTTGTCTCCTTAGTGCTAGTTTTGATTAAACAGATACATCAAACACTCAATTTAACAAATTGATGTCAGTTTTTCATGCGTCTGTCCTGTTATTGATCATGAGTTTCGTCATAACATTGTCAAAGTAGCTGTGGATCCACGAGGCGAAACTCATTGTCAATAACAGGACAGACGCATGAAAAACTGATGTCCATTTGCTTTTTATTAATGTGTCTGTCCGCTTATTGACGATAAAAATTAGCCAATGAGCGCGCGAGAAATTGTGCGGTTATGGTAAAAACACTGTTTGACCGACCCTTCAAACACCCAGAAGTTTGTCAAAGTACTCCTCTGGGTCATATTTTCAACTCTCTTGGTGTTTGTGGTCAAATATGCGGTCTTGCGTGTTTGATATATTGCGTCTTACCCGTCGGCTTGCAGTATATTTTGAGCTTCAGTTTAATAAACTTGGACCCGTTGGCTAACAAACATACTATACGTTGATGTTCCCTTTTTGGGGCTTTTTCAGGCTGAGGGGCCAACAGTTTCCGTGGGGGCGTGATAGGCACAAAATGTTTTTGGAATTCTTGGGGCTATAACTTTGTTTCCTTTTAAGGTATGTTTTGGAAACTGATAAAAGTAATTATACTTGATTCCAGAAATATTTTTGACTAAGTGTTTCCATGGTTACTAATCACGTGACTCCTCTGTGGCCAATTAAAACATCGAAACTAACAAAGCTTCTCCTTCAAAAGTTGTAATCTCAAAATGTGATACTTTGCAGAAATATTGTGCATACAAACTTAAAGAACTTGTCCGATTTGAATTCTCAACTCTCATTTATGTGACGTCCCAACTGGTGACGTCGCAAAATGGGCTTTTTGCTAACGCGCAGTAATAATCCAAAAAATGAATAATTTGAAACATACAATAGTGAAATTGTCAACTCATTATCTTCTATAGTTTAAGAAGTATAAGTAACATTCCACGCATATTTCAAAAAATAGTTTGGACAAATTTGTGGCCGATTTTAGCACGTTTTTTCCGCAACGTGAAGCATCTTTCGTTACCACTGCATGACAAATGATTGCGAATATCGCCTTCGGTTGCAGTTACGTTTATCATCTTCCCAATTCAAGATTAAATACTTCAATTCTGTTTGGCGTATTGTACACTGATTTGAATTAAAACAGTAATAATAATAATAATAATAATAATAATAATAATAATAATAATATAATAATAGTAATAGTAATAGTAATAGTAATAGTAATAGTAATAGTAATAGTAATAGTAATAGTAATAGTAATAGTAATAGTAATAGTAATAGTAATAGTAATAGTAATAGTAATAGTAATAGTAATAGTAATAGTAATAGTATAGTAATAGTAATAGTAATAGTAATAGTAATAGTAATAGTAATAGTAATAGTAATAGTAATAGTAATAGTAATAGTAATAGTAATAGTAATAGTAATAGTAATAGTAATAGTAATAGTAATAGTAATAGTAATAGTAATAGTAATAGTAATAGTAATAGTAATAGTAATAGTAATAGTAATAGTAATAGTAATAGTAATAGTAATAGTAATAGTAATAGTAATAGTAATAGTAATAGTAATAGTAATAGTAATAGTAATAGTAATAGTAATAGTAATAGTAATAGTAATAGTAATAGTAATAGTAATAGTAATAGTAATAGTAATAGTAATAGTAATAGTAATAGTAATAGTAATAGTAATAGTAATAGTAATAGTAATAGTAATAGTAATAGTAATAGTAATAGTAATAGTAATAGTAATAGTAATAGTAATAGTAATAGTAATAGTAATAGTATAGTAATAGTAATAGTAATAGTAATAGTAATAGTAATAGTAATAGTAATAGTAATAGTAATAGTAATAGTAATAGTAATAGTAATAGTAATAGTAATAGTAATAGTAATAGTAATAGTAATAGTAATAGTAATAGTAATAGTAATAGTAATAGTAATAGTAATAGTAATAGTAATAGTAATAGTAATAGTAATAGTAATAATTAGTATATACCACACAAGTGAATAGTACTTTTCGCGCGCGGTGCTTGGCTAGCTCGGAGGTGATTAGCCCAGTACTATTCACTTCCGAGTAGCCGAAGAAAAACAAAATGGCTTTTGTCGGTATAATGTCTCAAATAAAGCTGCTCTGGGCCGCTAGTTATTCAGCTTGTGTGGTATATACTAAAACAATTATTCACCCCAGTGTCTGTGAAAGTGGTGGATATTTACCTCCACTTCAGTGAATAACTGTTATTTATTATCCGAACGCCTATAAGCCGAATTGAGAACTGAACAGTCACAAGAGAAGTAAGCCAGTTAAGTTCAGAAGTATGGCTATATCTGCCGCTCATTCCGGTTTGCGGGTCAGCGCGTTAATATCGCTACGGTTATTGCGGTTGAGCCGACTATCTTTAAACCAGATTAGCCATTGTATGACATTGTATGGACCTTCATAGTATAGCAGACATCATGGATCAGGCGGTATACAGGTAATCCAGTTAATACGTAAACTTCTAGCCATTGTTGAGATATGGGCGCCGTAAGGAGTCTGCTTATAGAACCAGCTGGACGGTAGTTTGTTTTGGAATTCTGCTAAAGTAGTTTTAAACCTGAAGTAGTCACCCTTCAAGCTTAACGGTTGCTCTAGCAAAGTTACATTACTGTTTACAGACTGCTATGCGTTGGCAGCTTACTACTGGCCACATGTATAAAAAAAGTTGACGACGCGGCTAGACACAAAAATTTCATTCTATGTCCCTCAGCCCTTGATTTTTGGTTTTCCAACAAAAATAGCGTACCACCCTATAGACGAAAGGTTATAATTCTTAAAAAATAATTCGAATAAAAAATGATATAAAGCCAGCTATGGTTTCTTCAAACACATACCTCTCCCATAACCTTTGCGACTTGCTTTTGCGTGTTTGTGTAATACGGTGGAAACGGAGTTCCACCGAAATCTCCAATCGCAGCAAAAGTGAGACTTTGACTTTCCTTGTGGCTGCCAACACGACAGCATATTTGCAACAGGAGAAAAATTGACAAGTATCTAACTTTTTGTAACATTTCTGTTGTCCACAAGCCGAAGTTAACGTGAGCCAAATTTACATGGCTACTCGTTTACATACATTATGCTAAGAGTTAATAAACAAAAGATTTCAGTGATAATACACTTCAGCGAGCATGAATGAACAAAATTTCATGTCTTTCAACAGCAGGCTGGGAATAGCTATTGACTAGAAAATATGCGTTTTGCCTGAGTGTTTCAATCTTGCACACTGCTGTATTTTAATAGAGCAGTAAACATGCAGTTTAAGGACGGATCGTTATATCTGTTTAACTCCCACAATTCAATGTAATTTATTCTGTAAATCTTTGGGAGACACAACACATTTTTTTTCTAACATCAGACGACATGCAAATTTAATATCATAATCGACAATGACTCACTTTGAGTGCCTTTTCGCTTGGTTAACCATCCAATTATGACAACACGTTTTAAAGAGCTCATTTTTCCGCACATAAACGGAAAGAAATTGAATTTACGATTTACGAAAACCAAAGCCCATTGCAATTAAATTCCGTTTGCCAGAGCAAATCATAGAAGGTTTAGGTCTCTAGCAGCAAAATCTTAAGCAAAAAAATGCTCACATTCTTAAAAAATATGTTGAGACATTGGTAAGGCTGTGCAGTTTGATAAAGTGTCTTGCCTGTATAATTTGGTTTTATCAGCTGAGTTGATAATGTGAGTTGGCCACCGTAAAGAGATTCGAAAGCTGACGTTTCGAGCGCTAGCCCTTCGTCGGAGCGAATTGTTGGATTCGCTCCGACGAAGGGCTAGCGCTCGAAATGTCAGCTTTCGAATCTCTTTACGGTGGCCAATAGGCCACTTTCGATATATTAAAATTCAGCTTGATAGCGAGGTTTAGAGGACACAAACAAAAGAGATGAATAAACATGGTCATTCAATTTCCTTTGTTTGTGTCCTCTAAGCCTAGCTGCCATGCTGAATTTTAATATATCGAAAGTTGTCTATTCACATTATCAACTCAGTTGATAAAACCAAATTATCCTGTAATACTCCCACCGACGCAGCACCATAGTTTCTTTAGAAACTTACCCCTTTACTTGTTTAGCCTGTAATTTTACAATATTCCGTCATGGCGGACAATTCGTCAATTCGTCAATTCGAAAATAGTGTTTGTCTCGATGAGGTCTTAGCTGCTCTTTATTTCTAGTTGTCTCTGTGTTCTTTTATAAACTATTTGTTATTTGTTTGGTATCTGGTATTAAGAAATGTGGAAAAAGCCTATAGGTGAAGTCTAGATCGCTAGAAACATTTTGAATTTCGAAAATAAGAAACTGAAAACATCAATCGATTGTGCTATTTCAATTCGCATTCGGCAAAAAGGCAAAGGTTCGGGTTGAAAAATAAACTTCACAAAGCGTTTTAAAAAATAAACTTGACATACTTTGTAGCGAATGCATACATTCGACCGGTATTTTTCAAAATGAAATTTGGCTGGTGAAATATTTAAAGTCTCAAGTTTGAATCACAGGTATCCCAAGCTCGTACGTTGTGAGTATTCCTGTGCAGTCGAAATATAAACATTTGTACGCAAAACCGGTAATAACTACGGAATGTAGATACAAATAAACCTACCTGGCTTCAGGTGTGTGTTTGCTTGGTTCTCTTGAGGATTCTAGGCCAATCTACTGTAAATTAAGTGGCTTTTAGCTTCACTGCTTTGTCGACTCTAGTCGATCGAACGAATACACTAAGGGAAAACGGCCGTAAATTCGCTTGTTTACACAGAAGAAAACGCAAAATAGAGGGCAAACGGGGGATCCCAGTCTTTGTTGTAACGAAGAAAGGTCTTAGCTGGGGTATCGTTGGGTATTGAAAGGCGCTAAATTCCTACAAGAACTGTTTCTAAAAATAGAAAGATACGGGAAAGTGTTGACCTATAGGGTTAGCATAGGAGATGGAGACTCTAGATAATGGGGTCCTGCCCCGGGGGGGAGGGGGGTGTACTCTCATATATGGGCTATATAGGTACGTGCCGCGGAATAGGGTGTGGTTTTTAAGGTTCTCGGTCCTTAAATAGTGTATCCTTTTTTGACCCTTTTGCAACTGTGTTCCTGGTGTGGTCGTTAGATAGGGTAGCTAAATTGTATTATCTAATACTGGAGCGCGAAAACGCCCGCCTATACGAATGTTTTTGTTTAAACTTGATGTATCCTTTTAAGCATTAACAAAATGATTTTGCAGCAGAGGTTTAATAGCCTCGAATAGGGTGTCATTTTTCGTGTTTGGGCCTTAAAAAGGGTATCAATTTTTGCTTTCTTATTCCTTAAATAGGGTTAGGGTTTAAGAACCTTCGCGGCACACCCCTATCCAAAATTCGCGGGAGTACCCCCCCGGGGGTCCTGCTTTGGGAGTACGATCATAATCCTGACTCATCGATATCTACAAATCGCAGATCCACGCAAAACGCAAAACCCAAATGGTAAGTCAGTGTTTGGTCGTAGTTTGGTTATGGCTTGTTTAAACATAAACAGTTTGGTTTCTCATATCGATCATGGGATTTATGTACCAGTCAAATCGAAGCTTAAACATCCCCCCCGGGCATTCCCCGGGCATTTGACGCCTTTTCCTGCCCGGGAGGGAGGGCATTTGATCACCACTCATGAAGGTTGGGGAATTTGATCGCTAGCCTCGATTTCATGTTATGAGTCGCGCTGATTTCACTTGGGTCGATAAATCATGGCGGAGACGGCGGAGACAAACTTTAAAGAATAAAAGATTGCGTATTCGAGCTGTGCCCCGTATTTGAAGGTGTTTAAGAACGATTTACGACTATAATATATAGATATGTGTTGTCTAATACACCATGTCTACATGCACAGCTACTGAAAAGTTAAAACAGCAATCTGGCAATTTTCCCAGGGGTGGGGCATTTGAACAGCTTTTCGGCCCGACGAGGGGTGAATTTGAACAACAATTTTTCAAAATTTCAAATGCCCGGGGGTTGCCCGGGTGGGGATGTTGAAGCTTCGATTTGACTGGTACATTACGCGTACTTATGAGTCAGTTCAAAGATATTGATTTTCTAGCTATAAACGAAACAGAACTTGATGTGAGCATCAAAGACGGCGAAGTACATCTACCAGGTTATGCTGATGTAGTTCGCAAAGACCGTGAGAGCAATGGTAGGAATGGGGGTGGTGTTTGTATTTATGTTCGTTTTCGTAGTAATATCAATTTTCAGCCACGTGCTGATCTTAGTCCGAATAATCTTGACTATCTGACTGTTGAACTCTCCGCTAAGCCCCTCTCAAAGCCTCTCCTCGTGTCTACCTGGTACAGACCACCACAATCATCTCCTGACCTTTTTTCCACCTTTGAGATCGAGAATTATTGATCAAACTGACGCTGAAAACCTGCAGCTATATCTTATGGGTGACTTAAATCAGAGGTTGTCAGTAACAACTCTTCACAACTCTTAAATATCATCTATATTCATGGTCTGACTCAACTTATTACAGAACCAACTAGAGTCACAATATTCAAGAACCCTGATCCATCTATGCCTAACGAATTATCAAAGTCAGGTGTTATTAATATTGATATAAGTGATCACTCTGCTATTTATCTTTCACGCAGAGTTGCTCATTCTCGTTCAATTTGCATAAAACTAGCACTCTGGAAGTCCGACAGCTCAAGAATTTCAATGAACCTCAATTTTTGCGTGATCTTTGCATGGTTGACTGGAACCGCGTTACAACGCACAATACTCCAAATGATTTTTTTCTTCTTTTATATATGTACATACAAACACATAAATAAATAGCTGCTGGAAGACCTAGCAACAGGAATGAACTTCCCTAATGATAAAGGTCACCAGAAACAATTATGTAAAACAGGAACATGAATAAAATACTGACATAATTACAGGCAGTATATAAAACGAATATAGTAAAAATTGCGGGTGAGTGACCTGCGACGGACTAGCATCCCGTCCAGGGGAAGTAGAAATACTTCTAGCCGCTTCATGCTACAGAAACTGGGATAAGCTCCGGCAGCTATGAGCCAGCCTTGGCTTCAAGGCTTCACTTAAAACGTGGCGGCTGACCTCCTAAGCATCATAAAGAATCCGCAGTCATTTGTTCTGACCGTATGTCAAGTTCGCAACATCCTAGGCGAATTCTCGCCAAACAGAATAGCCAACGACGATCTGTGACAACGCATAGAGTAGGAAAAGATCGAAGTCACCAACAGAGGAGGAAATGGCCATACATCGGGTACACTTTGAGGAAACCCACAAATCACAACACGCCTCAAGCATTAGAGTGGAACCCCCAACTCGGGTAAAAAGGAAAACGGCTGAGCTACAGAAGAACATCAGGAGATCGGAATGACGTGGGAGCAAATTAAACGGACATCACAGAAAGAGTCCGATGGAGAAAACTAGTGCTCCGGCAGTCAAGAGGATTCACTAACGCAAAACAAAATGATGATGTAGTTATTGAATCGGACGAACTGGTCACTAGTAGAGCGATCGGATAACGAGGCCAGGAAGGCAGGTTAAGGTTTGAGCACTTTTTGATGTATAACCCGGCCTTTATCCCCTAGGAGAGCCAGTTGGCGCACAACGTCATAACTTTGTGAATATCTGATGGATTTCTATTAATTTTTGCCACAAAAATTGTCTTGTGAAGATCTGCTCATTGAAGTCATAAAATTGTGACCCGCTCTTATCAAAGACACATGGTTGACCAACCCCACAAGTTTTTAGTTCTTTTTTTGGGATGCAAATGAAATGCAAGACTTGTTTTAAATGAACCTATGCACAAAGAGAGCTGCTAAATAAGCTATAGTTTAGGGGTATACCTACCATAGCAGAAAGTTGATGCACTTTTTAAGTCGTTAATTTTTGCATTTTAAAGCAATTTCTCTCAAAATGTCTACCTCCTTCATAGCTGCTGATATGTATCAGTTCGTAAATAAGCTAATCAGTGGCTTTCAAATGGTATAATGTGCACAGGCACAGTGTCTTTATTTGCCGATTTGGAAAAAAAAACTGCCGTTTGCCTTGAGGGGTAAAACCGCGATAAGCTCCATCAAAAGTGTAAGAAAAAGTATGATAATCATTCTTTCAAAACAACAACATGTTTATAACGCCTAACCACACACAGGCAAATGTATTTCCTTGTTTTATTTCTTACAAGTTAAAAGTTCCAAACTTCTACGTCCCGCAGTACAGGACTGATATGTACTGATTGGTGGACCAGATAAATTTTATTTTTTGTCATTTATACTTTTTATGATTTCGCCATCCTCCACACCGATATAAATAAACTATTTTAATTCAGTTAATTATTATAGTATAATGTAAAACAATGGTAAAAAACGGCCAAACATTTAACCGTTAGGCGTAGAAATGCTGTAAAAGTCCTCCCCAGATCACGGTCCCTTAGACCCTCCAAACAAGTCACGTAAACTAATTTGCATATATCATCGAGATAAATACAGTGGCACCCCACTGACGCCGGAAGTGTCACGGTACCGAAAAAAAGTGTTCGCTATAGCGGGGTCTTCGTTACAGCGAAGACCCCATTATAACGAATTATCTGGTTAACAACAAAAATATTCGTTATAGCGGGGTAACCAAGCTGAACAATGGGATATACACCACGGAAAACAGTCTACAGACTTACGCGTGAACAGCTACATTAAATAAAGCAAAGCTTTGAAGAACAAAGTTCCCCTATCTTGATCAATAGGAGTCATGTTTGGTTTATCAACCAACTGACTGAGTGCAATCAAATTCGCCACCCCCTATGAGTGGTGATCAAATGCGGGAAGAGGCGTCAAATGCCCGGGGTATGCCCGGGGGGGGGGGGGGTGTTCAAGCTTCGATTTGACTGGTAAATTATAGCGGGGTTTGTTTCCAATTATTTTACTGTAGTTCTGCCGGGCTTTCAAATGTTGTTCGTTATAACGGGGTCTTCGTTATAGCGGGGGGGGGGGGGGGGGGGGGGCACTGCATGACACAATTTTCAAACCTATTAGCCTGAAACCGTTTAACGTTTAAGGTTGGTATGGTCAAAGACAGACCAGCCCTTGACTTTTTGGTGCAACATAAGTGAGAGAGAGAGCCATGCCTTAATTGTCTTCCGAGAACAGGCTAACTACTTTCGAATACCCTTTAAGATGTTTATACATTCCTATACATTTATAGCAGAAGTACATTACATCAGCTATTAACTCAAGTTAATTTTCAGGCTCAGATTCTTGACTCGAGTCTTCAGGCACCCTGGTCCAGATGTTTCGAATTTTCAATTTTTCGCGCTCTTTAGTAGACCGAAGCAAGCACAAAAAGCCTGTGACACCCACTGCACCCACAAGAGCTAATAAAACAGCTATTAATACACTCCACGAGCTACTAATTGTACTGGTTCTTGACTTCCTCGGTGTTAACTGTGCCTTGTATAATTCTTTTCCATTCTCATTTATTTGCGTGATTTTGAGAAATTCAGGAGTGGCCTCGAACAAAGTGAATGCTCCATAGTAACCATCGAAAAACCTGAAAATATAAAATTAATGAAATTGTAAATTATTGAAATGAAAAGCAACACAATAAAAACATTCTTCAGGGGTTTTATTTTTTTCCTGCCGTCTTTTTAATCGCGTAGCGAGCCAGCAAAGGCAAATTCGGCACCGTTGTATTATATTCCATTTTAAGAGGCCATACAAGTCTCATAAGCATGTTTAGCTCTTAAGAGAATGTCTTCAAATAAGTAAGGACAACGAACGAAGTTAAATCATCAATCAAGTTGTCCATAATTCTCGAGGAGGACTCCCACATATACCCTCCCCACTCCCCCTCTCCCCTTTCCACTTTCCCCTGCCCCCTTTCCCTTTCCCCCTGCCCCCTTTCCCCTTCCCCCTGCCCCCTTTCCCCTTCCCCCTGCCCCCTTTCCCTTCCCCTTCCCCTTCCCCTTTCCCCTTCCCCCTTTCCCCTTTCCCCTTCCCCCTTTCCCCTTCCCCCTTTCCCCTTCCCACCAGTCATTTACTCACTTGAGGTTCGTGCTTGACAATGCTGAGATGCTTCTTGAGCCTGGGACCAGTCAGCCTGGATCCCGCCCCAGACACGAAGTAGTTCACATTAGAATTGTCTTCTTTAAGGTGCTATAAATAGATATTACAATAGTTATATTTACAGCGCTGGTTTAACAAATACGGTGATATAACAATGTGAAATTAGAAGCTGAAAAAAAAAAAACAACAACAACAACAGAAAACAGAAGAGATAGCAAGCAACCGTAAATTAAGCCATGCCAACACAACGAAGAATTTAAATTGATTTAGTATATAGCCTTATATTTCGGCTGGTCGCTACCACTCTTCTCACGCAGGTACAGAGAAAAATTATACTGAGTGATAAAAAGGCGTTGAACGATTAACTTTGAGTCATTTTAAACGCGAGGCTGGAAACCAGGTATGCATGGTTCCCAAGCTCTCTTGCCTTCGTAGGCGCGGGCTATACGAGTAATGTGTTTATGTTCGGAATTTAAAATTATCTCTGCAGTTTTCCTCTGTGGATTTTACGTCAGATCAGGGTATTTAAGTCTTGTCGATTGGCCGAGCTTAAATTTGTAGTACGGAACCGGCTCCTTTCTTCCCGCCCCCTATAGGGGCTGAACCCGGGCGGGCGAAAGGAGAATCCAGGAAAACTTGCATGCGCATGTTCAGAACGAACCAATCAAAAATTACTAGGTCCCAACCTCTAGCACAGACGATACGCGTGTCAAATAGGTGTCGTGTGCGCAGAAAACTCTATTTTTACCACAATTGCTGCTAATTTCGCAATATGATTGGCTAATTTGCAGTTGTCGAGAAGAGTTCATACCACACTGCTCGCGTCAATGTGTTGCGCAATGCCTTTTTCAGCTCGCGCTCTAAAAAAAAGACATTTTCTTTGACGTTGATATTGTGGTAAAAACAAATCGAATATGGTTTAGCGAAGCATCGGTGAAACTGCACTGACTTGATATTAATTGACATGTTTTAACCACTCAGAATGGAGCAATTGTTCCCTCGGCTTGTATATTATTATCCAGGAAATCGCGCCAAAACCGAATCTGGAAAGTACTTCCAATTAACAAATTGACGTCAGTTTTTTATGCGTCTGTCCTGTTATTGATCATGAATTTCGTCATCACATTGTCAAAGTAGCTGTGGATCCACGAGGCGATAGCCGAGTGGATCCGCAGACTACTTTGACAATGTTATGACGAAATTCATTATCAGTAACAGGACAGACGCATTAAAAACTGACATCAATTTGTTTTTTACGATAACAAATTGTCGAATCGCCGGCTCTCGCTCGCTGACGCGTCGCATGAATTTTAAATTCATGTGTACGTCCGCATATGGACAATAAAAATTAGCCAATGAGCGCGCGTGAATTTCTGCAGTTATCGTAAAAATATGTTTTTTCCCCGATTTAAATCGAGGAAAAAACATATTTGGGAAGAAAAATGGCGGCGTTCTGGGCATGCGCATGCAAGTTATCCCGGTCCGCCTCGTCAGGTTCCACATCTGGTGTTCCTCTGGTCAGCTGCCAGTCAGTTCCACAGTTCCGTTAACCGTCCCTGAAAATTCGTTTTTGGCGTCTTTACAGCAGGTGGCTTCTGGCGCTCTAGGTGTTCAGTATTGAGCTTCGCATTCCGGTCCGAAAGTGTGTGACATTAACGCCCGTCTGGAGGAGGTGTTTACAAATTTGCTTGCACAAGATAACTGGTGCTTCGTATATAGAAAGCATAATTTATTCATGATGAAAAAAAAAAAAAATAAACGATAAAAATATATCATGAGAAGGAGAGTCTCTGGATCTGAACAATGTTTACCCCCTCGTGCGTATAGCGGGGTCAGCTTCAAGAATTTATAAGAATAGGCTCAGGGGGCAAGGTTGAGTCTTGGGTTAGTATCGGTTCATCCCCTTGGTCTCTTGATGTTACTCGTTATGAAAATCGCATTCCGTTTATTTCATCGCCTCCTAAGGCTGTTTTGCGTAAACAATAGGTCTGTCTTAGGTTTGTTGACAGTACTATTTCTGATCTGCTTCTTGCGGGTTCAATTGAAGCGAACGCAGATTTGATGTTAAGGCTAGGCAAATTAAGGCTTGTCACCTGTGAGGCTTTCTAAAATAATATCTTTAGGAACTCGTGCTCAGCCAACAGTTATCATCTAAGGAACGCTGATAATAAGTTGGCCCTTCCATTGGCAAAGACTGAACTTTTAAAGCGGTCAGCTACAGTGGTGCTAGGGTATTGAATTCCTTACCGAATGAAATACGTAATTGAGAAGCTTTGCTTATGTTTGATAAGCTTATTTCAACCTATAGACCAAATGCCATATAATAATCTATTTTTTAGGGTTGCATTAAATGCACAAAATAGTTTTAATCCTGCTTTTTAGTATATTAAGTATATTTTATTTATCTAATACTTAGGGTTATATTTAAAGTGCACCTTACCCCAAAAACCTTTTTCGCTAAAACAATAAAGCTTATTTTGTGGAGTAATTAGCCGCAAAAATTTTTCGATTTGGTTAAATCTTTGATTTTCTAAGGCTCGTCAAAGTACGTGAAATTGCCGCCATTTTGGTCCACGACCGAGTTTAACGGAGAATGGGTCGAGGGCCGGATGTGACGTCAAATCGAGAACACGATGATTCTGAGATTCGCATATTTACTTGTTTCTGTGGGAAAGGCTGGAAAAGTTGTTCGAAAAAAATGCTAGCCAAGTGCGCTGTAGTGTGATGTAGCAACACAACAAACTTACAGGAGATACTCCGCTTTATGCCATACCGTTTTATGGAGAGATGTCCTGAAGAGAAGAAACGTACAAAGTGATGGCTCGATTCGTGCAAAGTGATAGCCGTCTAAGAGTTCGTGATCTGTTCCATAAAGTATTTCAAACCAGATGATCTCGCTCGATGCCTGGATTTTCAGAGAGAGGAAGGGATTTTGCTGACTCAGTGACTTAAGCGAGACGAATTTGGAATAACCGTCCATCGATTCATGCAGCCGTTGTTGCATCTGATCTGAGAAACAACAGCAGTCAGTCGGCACAGCCGACAGATAGTTTTGTATTTGCCCACTACTAATCTTAAAACTCCATTTCTGAAGCCATACAGGTTTAATTCCTGGATATTCAGTAACACACTTTAAGGTAACATCAGCACCAATATCTTCAAGAACAAGATCACTCTTCTTTGAGTCTTGACAACCTTCTAACTCACTTTAATATAATAATAACAACAATAACATTCGCTGATGTTTTGAAGGGAAGCGACGCTACAATTTCCACACTCGCAGGAAAAGAACACAAACATTGTGTCATGGGATAATCATTTTGGTCTACGTTGAACGAGTGAAGTTAAAATAATTTGAGAAAGTTAACGCACTTGACTTTTATTTATACGAAAGTATGTTAATGCGAGATCGAAGAATGCGCGAATTTAGTAAATATACGCACCACACGCTACAGTCTCTTTGACTTCTGCATATCATTGCCTTCGGGTCTGTCCATCAGAGCTCGTTCGAGTTCTTTGTCAGCATCCACCTCATTTGTCTATCCATTCTTCGTTGGCCAGAGAGTTGTCAGCATATAAATCAGCTCGGCCGTCATCATTTAACTATTCACTTTGCTTTGTTTACAAGTGCGAGTCGTCATTCTCTTCAGCGATATAATAAATTTCGGAGTCTTCTGAGTCAAAGCTCATTTCAGAATCCGACGAAGTAGAAGATATTGTTGATAAAAACAGAAATCTGTCGACTGTGGAGCCCCCAGCGAAAAACTTGTGCGGCAAAAAGGCTTCCACGCTCACACAGAGTAAAAGGCCCGACTGGGACAGCCGAAGCTTTCGTTCTCGAAGTGACGTCACGGCTTTAGTCTCCCCAGACTCCTTATGCTCGGTCGTGAACCATACGAAACTCGGTTTCAAGGGGGCACAGAAATTCGAGGATTTAACCAAATCGAAAAATTTTTGCGGCTAATTACTCCACAAAATAAGCTTTATTGTTTTAGCGAAAAAAAATTTTGGGGGTTAGGTGCACTTTAATGTATAAATAGTTTTAATCATCGATATTAGTATCTTTAGTATATTTTTAATTTTTATAGTTAGCTCACGCCCCTAATGGAAACCAGCTACTGTTTTTTTTTTCATTGTTGAATAGGCTTACGTGATTAAATAAAGTTGATCTGATCTGATCTGATTATCTTATCTTCGGTATTTGACATTCTCTGTCTTTGTTATTCTTTTGACGAACGATTTTGGAGTTAATACACTTAAAAAACTTAAAATGTGTATATCTTTATAAAACCGCTTCAAAAAACTGCTATAAATTTCGCTGAAAACTCAGCCCGTCAGGCATGTTCCGCCATCTTGGATTCAGGATACTCTAGAACTTTCTGATTATCTTATCTTATCTTATCTTAAGTTTTCACGCAGCCCCTCCCAATGGTTGTCAATTCTCTTACGGTATCCGTTAATTTCGTGGGAAAGTACCGACTTACTCTCGATCTCCGTCGTGTTAATAAGTTTATTCCCAAGTAAAGTTTAAAATGGAGGATAGTAGGACCATGCAAGCATTCATCAGAAATCTCAAACACTTAAAGGCTCTCAGTGGCCCCTTGGTGGCTCTCAAAAGCCCATGCATTTTGTTTTCGCCCTGCTCCCGTTCGGTTTCTTGTCGGCGCCTCGCGTGACCACGAAGGTTTTTAGACCTTTAGTTAAATATTGGCGCTCCCAGGGCATACCCTTGGTCTTGTATTTGGGTGACGGCACAGAATGCCTCCTTGATTTTTCGCAGCTGAGAATACTGATTCCTTTGTTAATGATCTGATCTGGCCAACGTGGGCGTGGTCGCTAATGAGGAGAAATCTGTCTGGGTTCCTACTCAAATTTTAAAATGGCTGGGCTAATTCTGGGGTCTTCCGCGAGAGTGCATATGTATTCCCCATCGCCGCATCCACTCCGTTACCCCACGCGAGGTTGCCTCTGTTACGGAACAAATTATCTCTCACCCCAGGTTATGGCAACGATACCGACTCCTTATGTCCGGATTTCTCCAGTCATTCGTCAAACTTTAATTCACAGTGGTTGGGATTACCCTTTAGATTTTAAGTTTTACCAGTTTTTCCCCGAATGCCTTCAGGAAATTGACATCTGGCTTTCTCACTGCGCCTGACTCAATCATGTCAATAAGAGGTCAATCACGCAATACTCGCTTTCACGTGACTCTCGGGTACTAGGATGCCAGTAACTTCGTTTGCGGTGGATGCGCCTTTCGAGGAGTTTGATATTCTCTATCAAGCGGTTTTCCTCTTTTGAGTCTGGCTTGGATAGTAACACCGGGGAATTATCGAACTTCCCTTTCGGGCAAAGTAGTCAAGGTTTTTACCGATAGAGAGATTGCGGCGTTCATTTCCGCTAAGGGTAGTAACAGCCTTCATTTGCACGCTTTACCTCTCGAAACGTTCGCCTGTTGTGCCGCGCGTGATATTTCGTTGGAACCGGTTGAGTGGTTTCCACGTTTACTCAACTCTTACGTCGATTCTGTTATTCGCGTTCAAGATTACGATTATTATTATTATTATTATTATTATTATTATTATTATTATTATTATTATTATTATTATTTATTATTATAATCATAAAAATTACAATTTCCTCGATTGTGATTGGTTTAAAAAACTCCTATTTCCCACTAATTCACTTGTCAAGCTGTTATCGGACAGTTTGTTATCGGACACCTTGTTATCGGACAGTTTGTTATCGGACAGTTCAATAAGCCAATCACATTCAAAGATGTAGTTAAAATTAACCAATCACATTTAAAGTTGTTGTTTAAATCAACCAATCACAACCTTGGTTTCAATCACCATAGAAACAAGTGTACAAACTCCTAAATCGGGGCTTTCTTCAAAATGGAGAATTCTTTCCCTTGAACAATGATTATGTTTTAGAAGACAGAAGTGATTTATTTTATCCTATGGCACAAATGTTTATGCGAACTATCCAGACGAGTTCCTTTGTGGATATGTTAACATGTTCAGATGAAGATCAGCCATCCACAGCCTTGTTTATCGCTTCGCAACAACCGCGGCAAACGGAGGTAAACATCCACCCGGCTGTAATACCATTGCACAGTACGCTAGTATTTCCTCCCTCGAAAATCCTCATTTTGTTCAACAAAATCAAAATACAGGAACAATGACAGTAGACCAAGCCAAGTTTTCCCCTTGTATCGGACGGAGAAATTTCAGAAATAAATAATAGTAAACCACAGCCTCCAAAAACATCGCTCGAGCAACTATTAAAATCATGGATGGCAGCATAGGTAGAACGTTGTAAAGCCAAAAACATTAATGCATTTAACTGTCAGTGAAGGACGAGAATTGTTTCTCATTGCTAGCGGATACGTGCCTGTACAATCCAGCTCGATATCTGCGATTTCTTCGACATTCCCTTTGCCACAGTTCGGTGCCTGCAGCTTCAGCAAATCCACCAGCTGTAGGAGAATGTTCGACCGGCAGTTCCAATCAGTTCAAACCAAGTTTCTTCATTAGCGAATGTGGCAGAATTCACCGGTATGCCGTCGTCCAAATACAGCATGGCTACAAAAATCTCTCGGCGCCATTTAAATTTTCAATAAACAGTTCAGTGTGTTTAAAGTGCCACTGCGACGAAATTCACATTTCTTTTTCCCACTTTTTTTTACACAGAATAACTTACCATCATGTACGATATCCTTTCGTCCAAAAAGAAAAAATTAAAAAGACTTCCTTCATTAAAATTTCGCCGCTCGAAAAGTAAAATTTTTCGTCCGCCATTACTCGAAATTGGTTCCAGTTGAGCCCGCTATTTTCGCAGCGGCATCTCTACTTGTGACGTCATATTCCTAACACGAGATTACCTTTGATCGCCGTTGATATCAGTCGAGTTTTTGTCTTAGTGTTAGCGAAATCTCTGTCGATTCAGAAGTTCATTTTGGGTAAAGTTTGTCTGAAAGCAGTAGTGAAGGTTGCTCTGAGTGTTCAGAGGCTAGCTTCTGCTCGGCAAGTGAAGATTTCCAATCATACGATGATAGTGCCAAGCCAGATTTCCAGCGAAGAAGCTATACTAGTACGCAGAACAAATAGCTGTAAGGAAGAAGAGTCTGAGGACATGCTTCTAAGTCGATTTGCTGACGAGACAGATCTACCAGACTGGTATTTTATTTGGTTTCTTCGTTTCGATTCTTTCTGCTTTTATCAATGCCTCTATTTTTGTAAAAGAGCTACTGAAAACTCCAAGCAGTTTGTTTCGAAGGAAGTTATGTTGGATTCGATCTGTCACCGTTTTTGAAAATGTCTGTTTCGTAGATATTACACGATTTAAATTTCTGTAATTTGGTCAATTACCAAAAATAAAAAAAAAAGATCGAAGTGGTAGTTTTAGTTCTTCAGATATTTCAAGTCTATTTCTATATAGTTCGTTGGAGTTTGTTGTCCAGTATGAAGAATGTAGATGTTGCATGGAGGTTGATAGATGTCATGAAAGAATGGCAGAAGTTGAAAAAGATGATTACTAAGTTACTTACGCATCCAGGTTTTGAAAGTGTGTCTGAGTAGTTGGGTTTTGGCTACTGCAGCAATAGGACTTAAACGAAAGAAAAAATAAGGAGTT
>JAHPZR010008707.1:20000-73492 GCA_019787425.1 Platygyra sinensis | reverse complement strand
GTAAAACCTCCACCACACCTAGGTTGAAACAAATTGGCCTAGGTTGAAACAAATTGACCTAGGTTGAAACGTTTGGTACCAGTTCAAAAAATTTTGAACTAATTCAAAAAAATTGTACCAAAGATAAAATTGAACTACAACATATAAGCTTAAACATCATTGTATCACTTCACTGCGTACAGCGTAGCCGGCTACGAAGAAGTTATTTCGAGTGGCAGGGTATTCTGCAGTTACTTCGATAGTAAAATATATAATGCCAACCTCGTGTTGTTTTCTTGATTCCGTTTTGGCTTTACGCTTTCTTCCCCGCTTGCTTTCAACAACCGTTTCTTCTTCTTCTTCTTCTTCGATGTCGGCCATGTTGGATTCGTGCTGAGGACGGAAAAGGACTGGAGCTTAGAATCTCTTCCCAGTCATACCGTTATGTAAGCAATACACGAAAAAAATTGCGCACGAAGAAGAAACATGGCTGAAGAGGTGAAAGAAAGTCAAGCCGTGCTTTTAATTTGGTCAGGAAGTACTCCTCCTAAAAAGATAGAAGAGATCGTGGTTCAACTTAACTCTAAAGTCGGCCCAGCAGGGAAAGTTTCCGTGGAACACGAGGAAAGACTCCAATTGTGTTAGTACGATGTTCAAGCCATGACTCCACACACGACCCGGGACAAGACAAGTACAACGACAAAATGTGGCACGAATATGACAATGATCACGAGAAGAAGTTTACTAGATCGCTAATGTTCTTGCCACATTTTGATTTCCGCTGTACATCTATGGGCAGTAAAGAAAAAGGCAAAATGCCATTTATTGGTTTTGGGATTACCTGAACCCAAATCAGGGGTGCATGACATGGCAAGCTGTAGAATATTCCTATCAATTTAACAAATTGACGTCAGTTTTTCATGCGTCTGTCCTGTTATTGATCATGAATTTCGTCATAACGTTGTCAAAGTAACTGGGGAGCTGCAGACTACTTTGACGAAATTCATTGTCAATGACAGGACAGACTTATTAAAATTGACATCAATTTGTTTTTTACTATGACAAATTGTCCGCTCTTATTCGTTGACCTGTCGCATAAATTATAAAATCATGTGTCTGTCCGCTTATCGACAGTAAAAATTAGCCAATGAGCGCACAAGAATTTCTGCAGCTATCATAAAACAGTATTTCCATTTCCATTACCAAGAGCTAATAGAAAAGGTAATCTGAATGCTTTCTAGGGTGGGCATGACCTGAGTGATATTAAATAATTATTGATCATGGTGAGGGTTATCAGCCTCAAACTTCTAATAATTGTTTTATGTTTTTTTTACAGTTGTATAACTAAAAAACATAATTGCTTCTTAGAGTTTGAAATGAAAAGAGACTTTGTCCATTTTTGAGATAATAATAAAATATTTGACAGTACTTACATTTTGATGATTAAATGTGATGAATAATTTAATTGTAGATCAAACGGCACCTAAGACAAACTGCCCTAGTCCAAATGCCCCTGTGATTTTTATTTACACTCTTAAACATTTGGTAGGACACAAAAATTTAAAGAACAACTAATAGTTATAGCCAGGAAAGGGTCTTTTGTCTTGGGGACATTTTGACTTGTAACCTTTAAAATGGAACCCTTTAAGGGTATTTCAAGCTGTGGATAATATAACCAGAAGTTTTTGCATTTATATCTCACAGCCTCTCATCCTGACTCATCATTTGATGCTGTGTTATCTGGAGTGACATTGCCATCTCATCTGGTTCACAGTCTTGATCTTCTGGCAGAAATTGCCAGGATCTTAAAACCAAGTGGAAAGTTAACTCTTGCAGAACCTACAGGTAAGATTAACAATTCCCTTTTAAAACTACTTCAAATTTCACTCCTAGTCAGGTAATTGCAATTGTGCCAACAGTCCGGTTATGTAGCAATTTCATGTAAAGTTAGGTACGATTTTGCAATTTTAGCACCATCATCTTTTCAATTCAATTCAATTTTATTTGTTTCCACTTTATATTTAAAAAGTACAGTCAGTCTCCGCCCACAAATAGCAAAGGCTAATCGCAGTGGGCGGAGCAACACACAGTCCGTGGTTAAAATGTTAATTACTAGGTTACAACAATATACCTTAAATGCGATATTAAATTAAAGGAACAAAAGAAAAGAAAAACAAGATGACACGAAAACGAAAACAGGACGATATGAAGTTTAAGAAGGTCTAACAAAAACTATTCAAAAATTTTCAATTTTATACGGAAGAATAAGCATTTCAACATAATCATCCTCAGCCTCCATTATTAAGAATAGCAAATCACTTACATGCTTTTTAAAGGCACTTTTAGGAAGTTGCCGAAATCTGTCCTGGGAGGAATTCCAGAGTTTAGCTCCAAATCTGGCAAAAGACCTTTGATTTAAGCTCAGACTCGAAGATTTAATATAAAAGTTGCCTGAGGAGGAGCTCCTGGTCCTGTGCGTATGTATTTTATTAACTTGAGTAAAGAGATCACTGATATTAGACAGAACAGACAAACGCGAGACGTCATATATTAAAGAAGAAACAGTTTCAACATAGGGCATATTTATGGGGAGAATATTTGAACTGATAAACAAAGACATGGCGTGTGCTCTGGGCTCAGAAAAATACATTAAGCGAAGGACACATTTTTGCAGTATAAGGAGTTTTTGTAGATGGGTTTTAGCAGCTTGACCCCAAGCAGCTAAACCATAAGACATGAAGGAAATACCGGTATCAAGGAACGATAGATGTTTAAAAGAGTACATAGAGGAACGAAGTGCCTAAGGCGAGCAGTGACTCCAATAATTTTACTTATTTTTAATGCAACATATTCAATATGAAATTTCCAGCTCAAACTACTATCCAGTAAAATTCCAAGATATTTTACATGTTCCTTGCATTCAAGAGAAGTGAAAGTATGGGTGTTGTTAATAAACATTTTGATATTTTTCATGCAGATAAACATTGCAATTCGGCATGTAATCGCGGGAAATGTTTTAGATCTCTTGCTTTCTGGTGAACATACTTCCGGGATCTTTCTCAGTTATGGTTTTCACTTTTTTCCCTCTCCCTTCGCCAAACAGATCAGTTTAAAAGCGTCCTTTTCACTAAGAAATATAATATCGTCTTGCACTAAAATACCTCAATAGGCTCAACTAATTTATTAGTAATTGAAATTCATGAAAAGAAACTCACTAAAGAAATGTCAAATGTGAGTAGTGAACAAATGGTGTTGACATTGACGGCAACTGTTTACACTACCGGCCTTAGCTATATTACAACCAAAATTAGAGCGTGCTTTTAAGAACCAAGATACATGTAATGAAAATACATGGTGTTGAAAACGTATAATATAATCTAACAAGGCTGCCCATTTCTCTGGGAATACGAGATTTTAAATCAACCCCTGCTTCAACTAAGAATGCGTGATGCGTGACGGAACAGCCGGTGACACCGAACCAGTAGTGGTCAGCACTGCAGTAGAAGTCAAAGCAAGGCTTGAGAGATTTCCTGTAAAATAGTCTCGTGGAGCTCTCCAAGCGTTAAAACTCAATAAATCTAATCAGGTGATGTCAAAAAGTTCGCTGAGAAACTCAAAACTGCAGTTAAGTCAACGGTGAGATTCGTCATTTCAACACAAATTGTTGAGATTTCTGCTACTTTGTCGAATTTTTTGCATATCAAAATTATGAGTGCCCACAACTTTTAATGCAGATAATTGTAGCTTAGGCTTAGTACATTATGCTGATAACAGTCATGATCATTCATGAAGAGGTCCCACTTTTGAAAAAAATCTGTTTGTTTGGAGGAAATGGCAAAGACGTCTTTATGAGGATCACATTAAGACATCATAACTTTGCTTGATTTAAGGTAAGTTAGTTGTGTGGAAAGAAGAAGGAATTATGCAGTAATTCTGAAAGAATTAGGTTGTTTCATCAAACGTGTGAAGGTTGAGCAAGCATAGAGTAATCCCCAATTTTTGGGGTTTCAATTTCCGGTTTGTGTGGTTTAAAGGGTGCCTACAAAAAATTCCTCAAAAAATTAAAAAAGCAAATCTATCAAAATAAAGGCTATTTTCGTTCATTGCATATGTTGCTTGACTTGTGTAGAAAAAATGAAGGCGATCTATTCTCCACGAAAATTTGAGTGGTTGGTTCTCACACGGACACGCTCTTAATCTTCCTTCGGAGGTGTATTAAATTTAACCCGCCGATAAGAGTCAGATTAGTGTAATCAGCTTTGAGCAACACAATCTAATCGCACATTAAATTTTAATCAAGGATTAGCATATTTAATTGGGGATTGGTACTAATCGGGATTTTGAACAACCGGCCCTGATCTGCAGTATCTCATTACCTCTTCAAGCGAAATGGCTTTCCCCGCTGACATCACAGACTGACTCAGCCCATTCTCCTTGTAACTCGGCCGTGAACCACAGTGGCACGTATTTTTCGAATTTTAAAAATTCACAGAAAATCTAGGAAAAATTGTACGACTATAATTTTTTCACCAAATTATGTGATCAGAAGAAAAAGGACTTTTGGCGGCTAAGAAAAAATTTAGGGGTTAGGGGGACTTTAACCCTAAGCAATAAACCTAACCCTAAACGCTAGCCCTAACACTAAGCACTAGTGCTAACCCTAACACTAAGCGCTAGCCCTGACCCTAACACTAAGCGCTAGCGCTAACCTCAAGCAATAAACCTAACCCTGACCCTAACCTTCAACGCTAACCCTAGTTTCGAGCGGTCATTTGAGTGAAATTAAAGTCTTTGTGGCGCACGCTAACATGCAATTAAAATTTTAACGTTTTCTTTACCTGAAATCAACACTTTTTAAGGTTGCATGTTGCAAAAGATAAATATTTTACTAGATTTTAAGTGAAATTACCGTCTTTTTCTTACCGTCTTCTCATGTGCTGATGTGTTCACAAAATACAGGTTTTTTTGCATACATAATATTTCAAAAACATACAGAACATTCTTTAAAACAAAACTACATGGGATTGCAAAATTTGGAGCGTTTCTGGCAAAGTTCACTTTTGAGTAAAAACCTAACTCCCTTTTTCCACCGAAGCCTTCATTTGTTGTTGTGATGTTTGAACAAATTATCTAATTTATTGTTGGTGGATTTTGATGCCCAGCCTAACCAATAAGTGAAAATCAATACTGAAAATCAATTAATCAGTCAATATCAGTCAGTATTAATCTAATTGATTTGTTTTAACTTCCTAAAACTCTCAAAATAGACAAGCAACCAGGGTTAAACACATTAAAACAATTAAAACGTTCCCTGGCTTAACATTTAAGGATGAATTAAGCTTTTGGCTGCCAGTCTACAAAGGCTGTAGGGTGGCAGCTGAAAGTTTATTTTATTCCAAATTTTTCGCCAGAGAACATAATAATTGTTTTAATTTTTTCATGCAGGGCTGTCAATAAGAGCCTTACCCCATAATACCTGTTATGGCTGAGTATGTTTGATGGACTGTTGATGTTACAGGTGAACTTTCCTGTAGTCAATACAATTCACTCATGAAGCCACAAGTTTGCCAGGGGTTTAAAATCAAGGCTACAGGTGAATTAAAACTTAACGACAGCCCTGTCATGTTTTAAAGAGTAATCCCCTGGTATATATGGGAAACAGTATACTGGTTGACAT
The DNA here is from genome assembly GCA_019787425.1 of Platygyra sinensis. Lineage (NCBI taxonomy): Eukaryota > Metazoa > Cnidaria > Anthozoa > Scleractinia > Merulinidae > Platygyra > Platygyra sinensis. The sequence continues at coordinate 67,836 of JAHPZR010008707.1, read as the reverse complement.
CTGTTATTTCAAAGAAACAAATACTCTCAGATAGCATCTCTGTTTCCTGTTTTTGGTAAACCTTTTTACCTGAGGCAAATAAGGTCTGTTGCTAAGGAGACACTATTAGCTACTTATACATCTACTTAGACAAGGTTATCAAAATGAATTTTATTAGTAATATTGATAAAGTGGGGTTTAATGTACAGTGATGACATTCCTGTTCTTGAATAAGTTATGTTTTTTATCAGGAACTACTGGAAATCTAAGGCATCCTGGTAAAGTGGCTTCTACACTCAAACTTTCTGGTTTTGTGGACATTTCTGCTGTAAGTACATTACTAATCAAATTGTATTTAGCTATCTAGTGTGTTGACAATTTCTTTATGTTTTTTTGGAGTTCATGATACCTTTGTAAATATAAGTCCTTAAAGGGGCACTGTCACGGTATTTTAGCGTCATTTTACAATGCCCAAATATGTTCCTGCATCAATGGAAACCCAAAAATAATGATGCAGTTTTGTTATCTAGGACTTTATCACTACACCGAAACCATTTATTGCGGCCTAGCACTTAGCGTGGCAAGGATGGAAATGGATTGAAATTTGAAAAAACTAGCCAGTGTTTTCAAATTCTAGAGCCATTCCTTGAAAAAATTGCCAGAAATTCATTATGGTTTGCTCTCTGAGCCACCATTCCTTTGATACGTTTCTTCTAGTCCATTTGAGCATTTTGGGAATGAGTAAAGATACCAGGTAAAGATTTTAGCAACGAATGAAGCTGAAAACAGCAAAACTCCTGTGACAGTGCTCCTTTAAGCTGGTTTTCAAACTTTCATTATTTCGTCTTGGCCAGTATATGTTATTTAGGGAGCTGACTTCAGGTGGACACCTGTTCTACCTCCCCTTAGCCTGATACTTGGGCAGAAAACCTAAGTACACAGGAAAGAGCATGAGGGCCACTGGCACAGCTCAGGAACATTAATTTCTGTATTTAAGATGAATTAAGGTTACTGTTACTTCCTACTTCAGCCAAAAGAACTGAAGCTGAATGCAGATGAGAGTAAAGCCTTAAAGGAGGAATCACGAGATGTGACCATGATTCAGGTACATTAAATTAATTACTATTGTTATACCTCCCAACTCAAATACATTCTCCGATTGGAGGAGAACGCATCACGTGCAGTGGGTTAAATCTATCTAACTCCCTAGGGCGAATAAAACTCACTAACTCCTTTGAGAAACAACAACTTGAACTTTGGACTCGCACGTGATCACGTTGTGCACCTTGAAACCGTGGGAAATTTGTGTACCAGTCGGCCTGATGTTAAAAAGCCATTGAAGTAGAACGTTTCTCATTGGAGGCGGCATTCATTACTCAAGAAAAGGGATTTATAGTCGCAAAAACATCATGCAGATTAACAAAAGGGCAAATATAAACATTTTGTGTCTCCAACCTTTTGGTTTGGTGCCAAAAATGGGTTTCCCACATTCGTCAACTTGCTTGTTGATCGCCGTCGCGAGGTAGGAAAGTATTTGTGTAATTTACAAAAAAATATGCTGTTCCTGATCAAATCAAACTCAAAATGCTTGAGTTAAGCATTAGAAGACGCCAAAGCAACTTTAGCACTGTCTTTATTTTTTGTTAGCTGTGAAGAAAAAGACTGTTATCGTGATTTTTCGATAGGACAGGTTGGTTTTGGCTGCCGCTCAATTTTGCGAGTGCGGCCAGTGTATGCAATGGTGTCAACCAAATCATTTTTTTCGGAGCTTTTTCTATTTTTGGGTCGGGAGGCACAACAAAACACTTAATGAGTGGCCCCTCGGGAAACAGTGAGTTTTGTTTCCCCTCAACCTCAATGTTCCCCTCGGCTTCGCCTCCTGGCAACATTGAGGGTCTCTGGGAAACAAAACTCACTGTTTCTCTTGTGGCCAGTCATTAAGTGCTTAGTGGAGCCCCAGTGGCCCTTTGGGCACCTACTCATATAGGAAAGAAAAGGAAACTTGTGAGCTGATTCTCTCATGGTTATCATGACAAGTGGTATTCTTGTGAGCGTGCAAGCTCGATGATGACGAACTTACGCTGCAACATGGCAACCATACTCCAGCTTATAGCTATACATGTAGGTTGATATTTGAGACATGCAACAGACTATGTGAAGATACTGTAAATGTAATTTTTCTTGCAGATCTCTGCTTTCAAGCCTAGTTTTGAGGTGGGAAAAATTTCACAACTGCCACTTTCTTTTTCTCCAAAATCAGGTTAGTTAATTTTAGTGATATGCACAGTAATGAGCTTGTTTCATGATGAGGTTCAGTATAAACTGACACATGCTTCTCACATGCAGGGGTTTCATTGATGCTTTCAGCAGAAGGCTAACTGGTTTTCACAGGCAGATAAAGTATTCCCATGATATTTACATTGTGTATAAGTCAACCTCTCAAGACCTAAAAATGAGCCGAAAATTTTGCTCTAGACCTTAACATGGTCAAAACTTGAGATCCAAACACCAGTCAAATAATTAGCATAATCATAGTCTTTCAATGTTAGCAAACATGTAATAAATGGCAGCACAGTTTACAACGTACATTCGCTTTGCGATCTGTTTCTCTATATCAGAGCTTCAAGTTAAATTGCGTCAACATTTTATCTGCTAAATGTTAACCTTAATGTCGCAGATACTTACTGACTCAATTTTGCCATAAAGAACCGATATTTTTGCTGTAAATAAAGTTATAAAGCCGCTCAGAGAAAACAACTTATGCACTTCAAACTTCTCTGCTTGGTAACCTGGAAGGATACAGCCTCAAGCAAGCACAAGGACTTCTGTTTGTTATGTGTGCATGTTTTGAACTTTTTTGTAAGAAACATTGTCCCACATTATGTCAATTTGGCTGATGCCTGACCCATAATGAAAACCCTGCAAATGGAATTAAGATAGTCTCATGGAAATTGCTCATGGCAATTAGTATATTCACTTTCAAATTTCATTCCTTTGTGACCTTTAGAAATGAAAAAATCTGTGCGTAGCAAAATGAGGATTTGACTTAATAAGCATTAAATCAATGAAAAAATTCTAAAAAGTAGTTATGTGATATGCCTTGGAGTCTCTGTATTTTTGGAATTAGTCACAAATGACCACGGGCATGGCCTGATGATGTCATTATCGGGGTTACTGATTATTAAAAAGCTAAAGCGCATGAAATAACTCTGAACTAACTAAATGTGACAGTGTTGTATGATAATTCTCCCGCTCAATAACTCAAAAAGATCAGTTAATGGCCCCTAAACGTCTTGGTTTACAATTATTTTGTGTTTAAAATTAATGTACTGTAAGTTATTGAAAAAGGTATACAGTTTTGTTGTTTTGTTTGTTCACAGCTTCCAAGCCCATGGTCAAAGATGAAAATATTGCAAAAATTTGGACATTATCAGCGCAGGATATTGATGATGAAGAAATTGTAAGAAAAATGGATTACAGTCATGCCGCTGTTAATTACATGATTATATCCACCCTTTCAGCAGACATGTTAACTAACTTTTCCTCTAATGAAATGGTGCTACTCATCAGGTTTTTTTCTGGTGTTACTGTGATATGTGATCTGAGCTAGACACATGTCTATTGTAAATGGCAATGTTGTGTACGACTGCTGAACTTTCAGGCATTTCATGATTTTTTATTTCCGCTATACTGATCATGTTTCCTCCCAAAATGAGATGCATCAAGTTATTATCAAGACTCTAATCTGTTTGTTTAAGATCTCTTTTGTTTGGTAATTTCTAGAACACTTTGGACATCTGGGTAAGACCATACTGGTGGGCAGTGTTTTCAAAACTGCATTCAATTTCTCGGTAATATATCAACAAAAAAGACCGTATCTGACACCATCTCCAAACACCAAGGAGAATGTTGAAAATACAATGGGTAGTGGAGTATTTTTGACAAACTTCAAGGAGTTTGGAAAAGTAGTCATTCACTTCCTTGAGTGTTTGATATATCCTCTCAATCAGAACTAAAACTAAGGTAAAAACAGGGAAACAAAATCATAAAAACTCTATGCTAAATAAGATCAGATGTCAAAATACTGTCACAGTCGTGAGTTCTTTTCTTAACCTTGTAAGTCCTGGAGAAAAACTGTACTTTTCTAAAATGATAACATTAGATCGAAAGACCACATGTAATATGCCAGTGGAAAGGTATTGTTTAGGATATCTCCTAAATCACAACAGACATACTGGATGTCACAGATTGAATTGAGGAGTCTGTAAAGTAACAAAATGAAAATTTTCAAAAAAACCTTATTCCTTGTATATATTTTGTATACCCCATTTTGATTTTTAACAGATATTTACTTGATTCTAAAACTGTAAAGCACAAAAGTTTCAAAAACTCAGCGGAGGGGTGGTTAGTCAAGTCTAATTCATGAGGGGGTAGGATTTTATTCTTCCATTGTGAAGATCTCTCAAAGATCTCTTTGGTGTCCAAATTTGAAAGAATAGGCCAAGTAGCTTATTACAACATTTTGTGCGATATGGCACTATCAGGACTTACTTGATAAATTACTACTGAGTTTGAGGAATGTATTTCCACATCTTTACAACAAACATATCCATGAGTGAACAAAGATATGATTGTCTGCGGGACTGTAATCTCGCACATGGTTCACTTGATCCCTGAGATATCAAAATCATTTAAACTCTACCTGGCCTCAAGTTTGTGATATCCTCTATACCAGAATATGGTTATCGTGAAGATAATATATTGTTGGTTACAACAATTAATTTTTACAGCAATCTGAATTAATTTTGTAGGATATTCTTGACTCAGACACTCTACTTGATGAGGAAGATTTGAGAAAACCTGATCCTGCTTCACTAAAAAGTATGTTTTATTGTTAGTAACTACACGGTACACAAAACTGAACATGGGCTAATGCAGATTCCTTTTTCATGTCACAAGTTTATTGTTCCAAAGTTCAAACATTCCTTTTGTAATTACCCTTTGCTCCACAAAAACAAAACAGTCAGTGACTACATACATTTCAAGCTTTTATTTATAAAACCCACAACTTCTGCATAATTTTCAAGTCGTGCTCCAGTTGGGTAGCGATTTATCCGCTGGATAGAACAACTGGGGCCAGATAAGCAATTCATGTGCATAAGTTTGGTTCACATTATTATCTGTAGAATTTTTTTATCAGTCAGTAATAGGAATTTCATACAGTTTTTGACCACTTTGTTCCATTTTGGCCTCCTAAGTGACAAATTTTTAATTAGGTTTGCACAAATAAATGAATGTATGCTAGCACTAGAAGCAGCGTGCAGGTTCATTTAACTATTTTGATGTTTGTGATAATCTCAGGTGACTGTAGCACAAACAAGGCAGGCAAGAAGAAAGCTTGCAAGAATTGGTAAGGGCTATCAGTGAGTCAGTTCAATTTGAAACCTTTGCAGTGTTAAAAGTCCCAATGAAATAATCGAGTGATTTCATCAAGTTGTCTGATTTTGCCGAGTAAATTTCTGATGACTCATAAGGAGATAATAGTTATGATATGAATTAATAACATTTTTATTATTATTAATTTTGTCTACTGACAGTACTTGTGGCTTAGCTGAGGAACTTGATCAAGGAAAGACACCAGAAAAGAAGACTGTGACGTCATCATGTGGAAGTGTGAGTTATTATCAAGACTCTGTTTCAAATATTGATGAGAATTAATGCCTGGTTTAGGGTTGTACATTTTTCAGCTGAATGAACTTCATAATTCTGTCATTGTGGCAATATTGCTGACGAGCAGAAACAAGTGACCGCTATAGCTCTTTGGAAAAGAGTGATAGCCTGGGGACGAAGTCGCACCGCAAGCGCTTATGGGATTATTTGGGGGGATACAGGTCAAAACAAACATGGAGGAATTTAGTGCGGAATGTCATAGCATGGATTGTTTTGGTCATGGCAAGGTTTCAACAGAGCTACAGATAGCAATAAGATCAAAGTTATTGTTTTAGACGATCAAAAGTCAAGAGAATTGAGAAAAATTCGAACGACGTGTTCCGCTGTTTATTTATATGATGTTGTAAATAAATACATGTGAATGCGGGCATAGCGAAATGAGGAACAAATGGTTGAGAAATAGAAGAAACGACATCACACAAGGCCGGGAGTTCTGCAGTCTTAAATATCGCCTTTGAAAGGGAAGAGAAACAAAGAAGTTAATACAACACGGGGTATTCGTATTTGGTCACCCATCCTGGTATGAGCCCCAACGAACAGGGCTTGACTCTGTTGAGCGGAAGAGACGTGGTGCTGTCCTTGTGGTATAGTGACTCTGAATGCATTTTTGTTTTTAATTTCTAAGATGATAAAAGGTAACAAAGAGAGAAAAAATCACTGATATTGGCTGGGAAAATAAAGTGCGTAAAAATGAGAGGAATGAAAATGAGAATTATTACTTCCTTTGGTGATCGGACAAGAAGCTGGGGTTAAGAATAGTGACTTTAATTCTTTATTATTGTCTCGGTCTCTCGGACGAGGATAACTCGGTCTCTCGGACCGATAACTTCATGAATGTTTTCAACGGCGTTACATCTCCTTTTGTATTCTCTTACCGTTGCGTTTTTGAACTATTTCTTCATAATGCCAGTGGGCTTTAACTGAAACTTAACCCTACAGATTAAAACCTCAAGGAGGGGTGGGAGGAAAGGGGGTGAATAGGTTTTCGGATCGATGGATTTGGCCTTAAAAATCGCACGGATTGTAAATTTTGCTGTTAATAATACTGCTACCGTAAATTTAACAAATTGACGTCAGTTTTTTATGCGTCTGTCCTGTTATTGATCATGAATTTCGTCATAACATTGTCAAAGTAGCTGTGGATCCACGAGGCGATAGCCGAGTGGATCCGCAGACTACTTTGACAATGTTATGACGAAATTCATTGTCAATGACAGGACAGACGCATTAAAAACTGACATCAATTTGTTTTTTACGATAACAATTTGTCGAATTGCCCGCTCTCGCTCGCTGACGCGTCGCATGAATTTCAAATTTATGTGTCTGTCCGCATATGGACAATAAAATTAAACCAATGAGCGCGCGTGAATTTCTGCAGTTATCGTAAAAACTCGCTTCTGATTGGTTGGAAGCTGACCAATTTATCCCAAATTGTATCGATAGCTGAACAATTAAATTTTAATTGTATCGGTCGCATTTGATCGGATAAATTCAAGTTTGCGGTTGACGACAAACAAAAAATGCTTTGTATGAAGAAGCAGTAGTAAATAAAAACAAAAACAAAATCGACCAAAACTTAGCTACGCAGATATTTGGAGTGAGCTACCGAGAGGAAAAATCCGAAAGGCTGCATTGAAAATCTCTCGCTCGAACATCTTGAAGAGGTTATCGGAGATTTTTACACCGAATTAAAGTAGTTAAAGAAGAAAGACGGCAGCTGCGAGCCAGAGTCGGGATCGGCTTGTCGACTAAACACAACTTGGTACTTAGTGACTCAATATTTTGGTTTAAGAGGAAGGCAAGAAGACTACAACTCGCGCAATGAACACTTCAAGTCTGCAAAGAATGAAAATGGCCGCGACTATGTGTCATGTTTGCCCTACGAAGATGAGAATATCTAATTTAAGGAAGGATGGTCGTTCCAAGAATGGAGGCGACTAGTAACAAAAATGTCCAGCTGGCGTTTCTGAAGAATTCATGAGCCGCGGACCAAGCAAAGCAATTAAAGTCCATGGTTTGAAAATCTTAAAAACTTACAAACTTCGTTGACGAACACTTTGAACTAGTCTTCCCATTTCAACTTCACTTGTCTTTGCACAGTTATCCTCAGTTTTCCGAATGAACTCGTCCTTGTATCTTTAGCTCCATGTCATATTTTAAATTAAGGCTGTAAACTTTTCTTAAAACGATTTCACGCAAGTTTTGTCAATAAATAAAACGCTTTTGATACCGTCTTGACTGGTTTCGACGTGCATTTTCTTTCCTGTACATGTTGATTATTCATCAAAAAGTCGCTCATGCGTTCAGAGTTTTGACAGCTTCAAAGCCAATGAAATTGAACTTAATGTTACAAACTTGGAACTTGCTCGTCTATGTGGCTCGTTTTGGAAAGAAAAATAATATCGTATGGAGAACTTTGGCGCAAATTGTTGAGAAACTTAAAGACTAAACTAACATATTTTATCACACCGTTGCTTCATTCTAGCATCCCTCAATAGCAAAAAGACGTCAGCCAGAAGCTTGTATTCACGGTTGCCGTATTATTAAAAGGAAATCGGTCTTCTTTCTCGAAACAATTAGGGATTAATTGTACTTGTGAACAGATCGGACTTTTTCTAATTTCCACTCGTGGCTGCGGCAGCCACTCGTGGAAATTACTAAAAAGTCCGATCTGTTCACGCGTACAATTAATCCCTAATTGTTTCTCAAACAGACCGATTTCCTATACAAATCGAGCAGATTGGTGGATTTTGAAAACACAGTTGATCGTGGATCAGCTGTAATTTTTGACGGGAATTCCGGATTGTGCCTCTCTTATGTTCGAATTTGGGTCCTTACCGAAATTTGGATCATAGATCTTTCTTCAGCCTTGGTCGGAATGTTTAAACGAGTTCATCCAAATTATTTCTTTTTTCGAAAGAAGTTCATTTAAACTCAGGCGTGAGACTGATATTAGATATGTATTGTGTTATAGTCATCAAGCATATTGCCTTCTTTACATTTGGGTGAAATTAACAGTGGCATTCACATGTACCAGTTTACCTTTGAACCTGTACGCTTCTGTTTATGAGTGGGGTTGTGGTTTCCGATTTGAACAAAAATTTTGGCGGATTGACGGATCTGGCGAAAACAAACATGGATCGGCGGATCCTATTCACCCCACTCCTCAAGTCAGTGGCATCAAAATTGTCACTGTTTACAGACGGTCCATTTTCCAAGTTGAGAGTCACAATACCATGTCTCGCCCGCTCAGCTAAGTTAAGCCCTGTCAGGCGGGGTTCGCATCTGGATGAGTGCCCAAATACGAATACCCCGTGTTGTATAAATAACTTCTTTTTTTTGCTTCCTTCCCTTTCGAAGGCGATGTCAAAGACTGCAGAACTCCCAGCCTTGTGTGAAGTCGTTTCTTCTATTTCTCAACTATTTGCTCCTTAATTCGCCATGTCCGCATTCACCCATTCAACAGCATTCAACATCGTATAGACTTGCCACAAGTCGATCTCATGAATTTCAGAGTGGAATTTGTTAGGCTGCGAAGCGGCCGAGAGAGTACTGGCGGGTACTGAATAAACAAGACGAAGGACTTTTCAGAAAGTCTAAACATCGTATAAATAAACAGCGGAACAGGTCGTTCGAATTCTTCTCAATTCTCTTGACTTTTGATCGTCTAAAACAATAACTTCAATCTTACTGCTATCTCTAGTTCTGTTAAGGTAATTCCCTTGAAATTGTTCTACTATCAAACTTTTTTTGAAACTTGGTGTAATGAACATTCATGATATGAACATTATAAAAATGCGATAAAAAAATGGGGTCACCGTGCTTGTTTACGCGTCAGCAGGCTCTTAAAATGGGGTATTTTTACTTGTTGCGCGTTAAAAGTTCGAATCACCTTCATACAGAATTAAATCTTGGTTACTTGAAGGACACAAAATTTTGTCTTGAAAGTAAAGCTTCATTTATTGACAAAAGCAGTATTGCTTCATTTAAGCCGTTTTTGACCGACTGGTTGAGGGAATATTGCACTTTTTCGGACAGTTCCGTGGCTAACTTGAAGTCCTCGCCTTGGCCAAAATACACTCAGTTGGGAACTATTTTCCAAAAAAAAATCATGTTCTACTATCAAACTTTTTTTCCTCTTCAAATATGTTCTTCATTAGACTATTCGTAACAAATACCTGAAATAAAAATCGGGGGTCACCGTGCTCGTTTAAGAGAAAAGGAGAACTTATTCCGTTATCGAGCTTAGTTTAAGGGAAATCCCTTACGTTTTGCACGTGCACGCGCTCATGTGCGCGCGCTGATGACGCAAAAATCGTGCGCAGTAGGGATGCGCAATGCAATACCAAGGAATTACCTTAAGACCAAGCTGTCACCGCTACAATCCACGCTATGACATTCCGCACTAAGTTCCGCCATGTTTGTTTTGACCTGCGTCCCCCCAAATAATCCCATAAGCGCTTGCGGCGCGACTTCGTCGCCAGGCCATCACTCTTTTCCAAAGTGAGCTATTTGTAGTAGTGAACCTCTCCCACTCATTTTTGTCAGGTTGACCTGACAATTTGCCATTAACCGCTCATAATGCTGCCTGAAAAGAGGCACTGCAAGATTGAATACACATCACATTGACCCTGGCAAATGCTCAATATAGAGTCCAATGCAACTGAGAAGTTTTTTATTTGTTGTTTTTTAGTGCTATTTAGGAGATGCATTCCGTTGTGCAAGCTGTCCTTACTTAGGAATGCCAGCCTTCAAACCAGGAGAAAAGGTCGCCCTCACAAGTCGCCAGCTGAAAGGAGACTTGTAGTGTAAAATACATGTAAGGCACCTACATCTATTTCGACTATGAAAATGGGGTCAAAGGAAAAAGGAAGGCTTTACTTTTGTGTACAGATACTTGGAAGACAAGGAACTCCCTTAGAGGAACTTAGGAACGGTCAATACTAATACTAATACTAATAATAATAAAAATGTTATTAATTCATATCATAACTATTATCTCCTTATGAGTCATCAGAAATTTACTCGGCAAAATCAGACAACTTGATGAAATCACTCGATTATTTCATTGGGACTTTTAACACTGCAAAGGTTTCAAATTGAACTGACTCACTGATAGCCCTTACCAATTCTTGCAAGCTTTCTTCTTGCCTGCCTTGTTTGTGCTACAGTCACCTGAGATTATCACAAACATCAAAATAGTTAAATGAACCTGCACGCTGCTTCTAGTGCTAGCATACATTCATTTATTTGTGCAAACCTAATTAAAAATTTGTCACTTAGGAGGCCAAAATGGAACAAAGTGGTCAAAAACTGTATGAAATTCCTATTACTGACTGATAAAAAAATTCTACAGATAATAATGTGAACCAAACTTATGCACATGAATTGCTTATCTGGCCCCAGTTGTTCTATCCAGCGGATAAATCGCTACCCAACTGGAGCACGACTTGAAAATTATGCAGAAGTTGTGGGTTTTATAAATAAAAGCTTGAAATGTATGTAGTCACTGACTGTTTTGTTTTTGTGGAGCAAAGGGTAATTACAAAAGGAATGTTTGAACTTTGGAACAATAAACTTGTGACATGAAAAAGGAATCTGCATTAGCCCATGTTCAGTTTTGTGTACCGTGTAGTTACTAACAATAAAACATACTTTTTAGTGAAGCAGGATCAGGTTTTCTCAAATCTTCCTCATCAAGTAGAGTGTCTGAGTCAAGAATATCCTACAAAATTAATTCAGATTGCTGTAAAAATTAATTGTTGTAACCAACAATATATTATCTTCACGATAACCATATTCTGGTATAGAGGATATCACAAACTTGAGGCCAGGTAGAGTTTAAATGATTTTGATATCTCAGGGATCAAGTGAACCATGTGCGAGATTACAGTCCCGCAGACAATCATATCTTTGTTCACTCATGGATATGTTTGTTGTAAAGATGTGGAAATACATTCCTCAAACTCAGTAGTAATTTATCAAGTAAGTCCTGATAGTGCCATATCGCACAAAATGTTGTAATAAGCTACTTGGCCTATTCTTTCAAATTTGGACACCAAAGAGATCTTTGAGAGATCTTCACAATGGAAGAATAAAATCCTACCCCCTCATGAATTAGACTTGACTAACCACCCCTCCGCTGAGTTTTTGAAACTTTTGTGCTTTACAGTTTTAGAATCAAGTAAATATCTGTTAAAAATCAAAATGGGGTATACAAAATATATACAAGGAATAAGGTTTTTTTGAAAATTTTCATTTTGTTACTTTACAGACTCCTCAATTCAATCTGTGACATCCAGTATGTCTGTTGTGATTTAGGAGATATCCTAAACAATACCTTTCCACTGGCATATTACATGTGGTCTTTCGATCTAATGTTATCATTTTAGAAAAGTACAGTTTTTCTCCAGGACTTACAAGGTTAAGAAAAGAACTCACGACTGTGACAGTATTTTGACATCTGATCTTATTTAGCATAGAGTTTTTATGATTTTGTTTCCCTGTTTTTACCTTAGTTTTAGTTCTGATTGAGAGGATATATCAAACACTCAAGGAAGTGAATGACTACTTTTCCAAACTCCTTGAAGTTTGTCAAAAATACTCCACTACCCATTGTATTTTCAACATTCTCCTTGGTGTTTGGAGATGGTGTCAGATACGGTCTTTTTTGTTGATATATTACCGAGAAATTGAATGCAGTTTTGAAAACACTGCCCACCAGTATGGTCTTACCCAGATGTCCAAAGTGTTCTAGAAATTACCAAACAAAAGAGATCTTAAACAAACAGATTAGAGTCTTGATAATAACTTGATGCATCTCATTTTGGGAGGAAACATGATCAGTATAGCGGAAATAAAAAATCATGAAATGCCTGAAAGTTCAGCAGTCGTACACAACATTGCCATTTACAATAGACATGTGTCTAGCTCAGATCACATATCACAGTAACACCAGAAAAAAACCTGATGAGTAGCACCATTTCATTAGAGGAAAAGTTAGTTAACATGTCTGCTGAAAGGGTGGATATAATCATGTAATTAACAGCGGCATGACTGTAATCCATTTTTCTTACAATTTCTTCATCATCAATATCCTGCGCTGATAATGTCCAAATTTTTGCAATATTTTCATCTTTGACCATGGGCTTGGAAGCTGTGAACAAACAAAACAACAAAACTGTATACCTTTTTCAATAACTTACAGTACATTAATTTTAAACACAAAATAATTGTAAACCAAGACGTTTAGGGGCCATTAACTGATCTTTTTGAGTTATTGAGCGGGAGAATTATCATACAACACTGTCACATTTAGTTAGTTCAGAGTTATTTCATGCGCTTTAGCTTTTTAATAATCAGTAACCCCGATAATGACATCATCAGGCCATGCCCGTGGTCATTTGTGACTAATTCCAAAAATACAGAGACTCCAAGGCATATCACATAACTACTTTTTAGAATTTTTTCATTGATTTAATGCTTATTAAGTCAAATCCTCATTTTGCTACGCACAGATTTTTTCATTTCTAAAGGTCACAAAGGAATGAAATTTGAAAGTGAATATACTAATTGCCATGAGCAATTTCCATGAGACTATCTTAATTCCATTTGCAGGGTTTTCATTATGGGTCAGGCATCAGCCAAATTGACATAATGTGGGACAATGTTTCTTACAAAAAAGTTCAAAACATGCACACATAACAAACAGAAGTCCTTGTGCTTGCTTGAGGCTGTATCCTTCCAGGTTACCAAGCAGAGAAGTTTGAAGTGCATAAGTTGTTTTCTCTGAGCGGCTTTATAACTTTATTTACAGCAAAAATATCGGTTCTTTATGGCAAAATTGAGTCAGTAAGTATCTGCGACATTAAGGTTAACATTTAGCAGATAAAATGTTGACGCAATTTAACTTGAAGCTCTGATATAGAGAAACAGATCGCAAAGCGAATGTACGTTGTAAACTGTGCTGCCATTTATTACATGTTTGCTAACATTGAAAGACTATGATTATGCTAATTATTTGACTGGTGTTTGGATCTCAAGTTTTGACCATGTTAAGGTCTAGAGCAAAATTTTCGGCTCATTTTTAGGTCTTGAGAGGTTGACTTATACACAATGTAAATATCATGGGAATACTTTATCTGCCTGTGAAAACCAGTTAGCCTTCTGCTGAAAGCATCAATGAAACCCCTGCATGTGAGAAGCATGTGTCAGTTTATACTGAACCTCATCATGAAACAAGCTCATTACTGTGCATATCACTAAAATTAACTAACCTGATTTTGGAGAAAAAGAAAGTGGCAGTTGTGAAATTTTTCCCACCTCAAAACTAGGCTTGAAAGCAGAGATCTGCAAGAAAAATTACATTTACAGTATCTTCACATAGTCTGTTGCATGTCTCAAATATCAACCTACATGTATAGCTATAAGCTGGAGTATGGTTGCCATGTTGCAGCGTAAGTTCGTCATCATCGAGCTTGCACGCTCACAAGAATACCACTTGTCATGATAACCATGAGAGAATCAGCTCACAAGTTTCCTTTTCTTTCCTATATGAGTAGGTGCCCAAAGGGCCACTGGGGCTCCACTAAGCACTTAATGACTGGCCACAAGAGAAACAGTGAGTTTTGTTTCCCAGAGACCCTCAATGTTGCCAGGAGGCGAAGCCGAGGGGAACATTGAGGTTGAGGGGAAACAAAACTCACTGTTTCCCGAGGGGCCACTCATTAAGTGTTTTGTTGTGCCTCCCGACCCAAAAATAGAAAAAGCTCCGAAAAAAATGATTTGGTTGACACCATTGCATACACTGGCCGCACTCGCAAAATTGAGCGGCAGCCAAAACCAACCTGTCCTATCGAAAAATCACGATAACAGTCTTTTTCTTCACAGCTAACAAAAAATAAAGACAGTGCTAAAGTTGCTTTGGCGTCTTCTAATGCTTAACTCAAGCATTTTGAGTTTGATTTGATCAGGAACAGCATATTTTTTTGTAAATTACACAAATACTTTCCTACCTCGCGACGGCGATCAACAAGCAAGTTGACGAATGTGGGAAACCCATTTTTGGCACCAAACCAAAAGGTTGGAGACACAAAATGTTTATATTTGCCCTTTTGTTAATCTGCATGATGTTTTTGCGACTATAAATCCCTTTTCTTGAGTAATGAATGCCGCCTCCAATGAGAAACGTTCTACTTCAATGGCTTTTTAACATCAGGCCGACTGGTACACAAATTTCCCACGGTTTCAAGGTGCACAACGTGATCACGTGCGAGTCCAAAGTTCAAGTTGTTGTTTCTCAAAGGAGTTAGTGAGTTTTATTCGCCCTAGGGAGTTAGATAGATTTAACCCACTGCACGTGATGCGTTCTCCTCCAATCGGAGAATGTATTTGAGTTGGGAGGTATAACAATAGTAATTAATTTAATGTACCTGAATCATGGTCACATCTCGTGATTCCTCCTTTAAGGCTTTACTCTCATCTGCATTCAGCTTCAGTTCTTTTGGCTGAAGTAGGAAGTAACAGTAACCTTAATTCATCTTAAATACAGAAATTAATGTTCCTGAGCTGTGCCAGTGGCCCTCATGCTCTTTCCTGTGTACTTAGGTTTTCTGCCCAAGTATCAGGCTAAGGGGAGGTAGAACAGGTGTCCACCTGAAGTCAGCTCCCTAAATAACATATACTGGCCAAGACGAAATAATGAAAGTTTGAAAACCAGCTTAAAGGAGCACTGTCACAGGAGTTTTGCTGTTTTCAGCTTCATTCGTTGCTAAAATCTTTACCTGGTATCTTTACTCATTCCCAAAATGCTCAAATGGACTAGAAGAAACGTATCAAAGGAATGGTGGCTCAGAGAGCAAACCATAATGAATTTCTGGCAATTTTTTCAAGGAATGGCTCTAGAATTTGAAAACACTGGCTAGTTTTTTCAAATTTCAATCCATTTCCATCCTTGCCACGCTAAGTGCTAGGCCGCAATAAATGGTTTCGGTGTAGTGATAAAGTCCTAGATAACAAAACTGCATCATTATTTTTGGGTTTCCATTGATGCAGGAACATATTTGGGCATTGTAAAATGACGCTAAAATACCGTGACAGTGCCCCTTTAAGGACTTATATTTACAAAGGTATCATGAACTCCAAAAAAACATAAAGAAATTGTCAACACACTAGATAGCTAAATACAATTTGATTAGTAATGTACTTACAGCAGAAATGTCCACAAAACCAGAAAGTTTGAGTGTAGAAGCCACTTTACCAGGATGCCTTAGATTTCCAGTAGTTCCTGATAAAAAACATAACTTATTCAAGAACAGGAATGTCATCACTGTACATTAAACCCCACTTTATCAATATTACTAATAAAATTCATTTTGATAACCTTGTCTAAGTAGATGTATAAGTAGCTAATAGTGTCTCCTTAGCAACAGACCTTATTTGCCTCAGGTAAAAAGGTTTACCAAAAACAGGAAACAGAGATGCTATCTGAGAGTATTTGTTTCTTTGAAATAACAGATGTCAACCAGTATACTGTTTCCCATATATACCAGGGGATTACTCTTTAAAACATGACAGGGCTGTCGTTAAGTTTTAATTCACCTGTAGCCTTGATTTTAAACCCCTGGCAAACTTGTGGCTTCATGAGTGAATTGTATTGACTACAGGAAAGTTCACCTGTAACATCAACAGTCCATCAAACATACTCAGCCATAACAGGTATTATGGGGTAAGGCTCTTATTGACAGCCCTGCATGAAAAAATTAAAACAATTATTATGTTCTCTGGCGAAAAATTTGGAATAAAATAAACTTTCAGCTGCCACCCTACAGCCTTTGTAGACTGGCAGCCAAAAGCTTAATTCATCCTTAAATGTTAAGCCAGGGAACGTTTTAATTGTTTTAATGTGTTTAACCCTGGTTGCTTGTCTATTTTGAGAGTTTTAGGAAGTTAAAACAAATCAATTAGATTAATACTGACTGATATTGACTGATTAATTGATTTTCAGTATTGATTTTCACTTATTGGTTAGGCTGGGCATCAAAATCCACCAACAATAAATTAGATAATTTGTTCAAACATCACAACAACAAATGAAGGCTTCGGTGGAAAAAGGGAGTTAGGTTTTTACTCAAAAGTGAACTTTGCCAGAAACGCTCCAAATTTTGCAATCCCATGTAGTTTTGTTTTAAAGAATGTTCTGTATGTTTTTGAAATATTATGTATGCAAAAAAACCTGTATTTTGTGAACACATCAGCACATGAGAAGACGGTAAGAAAAAGACGGTAATTTCACTTAAAATCTAGTAAAATATTTATCTTTTGCAACATGCAACCTTAAAAAGTGTTGATTTCAGGTAAAGAAAACGTTAAAATTTTAATTGCATGTTAGCGTGCGCCACAAAGACTTTAATTTCACTCAAATGACCGCTCGAAACTAGGGTTAGCGTTGAAGGTTAGGGTCAGGGTTAGGTTTATTGCTTGAGGTTAGCGCTAGCGCTTAGTGTTAGGGTCAGGGCTAGCGCTTAGTGTTAGGGTTAGCACTAGTGCTTAGTGTTAGGGCTAGCGTTTAGGGTTAGGTTTATTGCTTAGGGTTAAAGTCCCCCTAACCCCTAAATTTTTTCTTAGCCGCCAAAAGTCCTTTTTCTTCTGATCACATAATTTGGTGAAAAAATTATAGTCGTACAATTTTTCCTAGATTTTCTGTGAATTTTTAAAATTCGAAAAATACGTGCCACTGTGGTTCACGGCCGAGTTACAAGGAGAATGGGCTGAGTCAGTCTGTGATGTCAGCGGGGAAAGCCATTTCGCTTGAAGAGGTAATGAGATACTGCAGATCAGGGCCGGTTGTTCAAAATCCCGATTAGTACCAATCCCCAATTAAATATGCTAATCCTTGATTAAAATTTAATGTGCGATTAGATTGTGTTGCTCAAAGCTGATTACACTAATCTGACTCTTATCGGCGGGTTAAATTTAATACACCTCCGAAGGAAGATTAAGAGCGTGTCCGTGTGAGAACCAACCACTCAAATTTTCGTGGAGAATAGATCGCCTTCATTTTTTCTACACAAGTCAAGCAACATATGCAATGAACGAAAATAGCCTTTATTTTGATAGATTTGCTTTTTTAATTTTTTGAGGAATTTTTTGTAGGCACCCTTTAAACCACACAAACCGGAAATTGAAACCCCAAAAATTGGGGATTACTCTATGCTTGCTCAACCTTCACACGTTTGATGAAACAACCTAATTCTTTCAGAATTACTGCATAATTCCTTCTTCTTTCCACACAACTAACTTACCTTAAATCAAGCAAAGTTATGATGTCTTAATGTGATCCTCATAAAGACGTCTTTGCCATTTCCTCCAAACAAACAGATTTTTTTCAAAAGTGGGACCTCTTCATGAATGATCATGACTGTTATCAGCATAATGTACTAAGCCTAAGCTACAATTATCTGCATTAAAAGTTGTGGGCACTCATAATTTTGATATGCAAAAAATTCGACAAAGTAGCAGAAATCTCAACAATTTGTGTTGAAATGACGAATCTCACCGTTGACTTAACTGCAGTTTTGAGTTTCTCAGCGAACTTTTTGACATCACCTGATTAGATTTATTGAGTTTTAACGCTTGGAGAGCTCCACGAGACTATTTTACAGGAAATCTCTCAAGCCTTGCTTTGACTTCTACTGCAGTGCTGACCACTACTGGTTCGGTGTCACCGGCTGTTCCGTCACGCATCACGCATTCTTAGTTGAAGCAGGGGTTGATTTAAAATCTCGTATTCCCAGAGAAATGGGCAGCCTTGTTAGATTATATTATACGTTTTCAACACCATGTATTTTCATTACATGTATCTTGGTTCTTAAAAGCACGCTCTAATTTTGGTTGTAATATAGCTAAGGCCGGTAGTGTAAACAGTTGCCGTCAATGTCAACACCATTTGTTCACTACTCACATTTGACATTTCTTTAGTGAGTTTCTTTTCATGAATTTCAATTACTAATAAATTAGTTGAGCCTATTGAGGTATTTTAGTGCAAGACGATATTATATTTCTTAGTGAAAAGGACGCTTTTAAACTGATCTGTTTGGCGAAGGGAGAGGGAAAAAAGTGAAAACCATAACTGAGAAAGATCCCGGAAGTATGTTCACCAGAAAGCAAGAGATCTAAAACATTTCCCGCGATTACATGCCGAATTGCAATGTTTATCTGCATGAAAAATATCAAAATGTTTATTAACAACACCCATACTTTCACTTCTCTTGAATGCAAGGAACATGTAAAATATCTTGGAATTTTACTGGATAGTAGTTTGAGCTGGAAATTTCATATTGAATATGTTGCATTAAAAATAAGTAAAATTATTGGAGTCACTGCTCGCCTTAGGCACTTCGTTCCTCTATGTACTCTTTTAAACATCTATCGTTCCTTGATACGGTATTCCTTACATGTCTTATGGTTTAGCTGCTTGGGGTCAAGCTGCTAAAACCCATCTACAAAAACTCCTTATACTGCAAAAATGTGTCCTTCGCTTAATGTATTTTTCTGAGCCCAGAGCACACGCCATGTCTTTGTTTATCAGTTCAAATATTCTCCCCATAAATATGCCCTATGTTGAAACTGTTTCTTCTTTAATATATGACGTCTCGCGTTTGTCTGTTCTGTCTAATATCAGTGATCTCTTTACTCAAGTTAATAAAATACATACGCACAGGACCAGGAGCTCCTCCTCAGGCAACTTTTATATTAAATCTTCGAGTCTGAGCTTAAATCAAAGGTCTTTTGCCAGATTTGGAGCTAAACTCTGGAATTCCTCCCAGGACAGATTTCGGCAACTTCCTAAAAGTGCCTTTAAAAAGCATGTAAGTGATTTGCTATTCTTAATAATGGAGGCTGAGGATGATTATGTTGAAATGCTTATTCTTCCGTATAAAATTGAAAATTTTTGAATAGTTTTTGTTAGACCTTCTTAAACTTCATATCGTCCTGTTTTCGTTTTCGTGTCATCTTGTTTTTCTTTTCTTTTGTTCCTTTAATTTAATATCGCATTTAAGGTATATTGTTGTAACCTAGTAATTAACATTTTAACCACGGACTGTGTGTTGCTCCGCCCACTGCGATTAGCCTTTGCTATTTGTGGGCGGAGACTGACTGTACTTTTTAAATATAAAGTGGAAACAAATAAAATTGAATTGAATTGAAAAGATGATGGTGCTAAAATTGCAAAATCGTACCTAACTTTACATGAAATTGCTACATAACCGGACTGTTGGCACAATTGCAATTACCTGACTAGGAGTGAAATTTGAAGTAGTTTTAAAAGGGAATTGTTAATCTTACCTGTAGGTTCTGCAAGAGTTAACTTTCCACTTGGTTTTAAGATCCTGGCAATTTCTGCCAGAAGATCAAGACTGTGAACCAGATGAGATGGCAATGTCACTCCAGATAACACAGCATCAAATGATGAGTCAGGATGAGAGGCTGTGAGATATAAATGCAAAAACTTCTGGTTATATTATCCACAGCTTGAAATACCCTTAAAGGGTTCCATTTTAAAGGTTACAAGTCAAAATGTCCCCAAGACAAAAGACCCTTTCCTGGCTATAACTATTAGTTGTTCTTTAAATTTTTGTGTCCTACCAAATGTTTAAGAGTGTAAATAAAAATCACAGGGGCATTTGGACTAGGGCAGTTTGTCTTAGGTGCCGTTTGATCTACAATTAAATTATTCATCACATTTAATCATCAAAATGTAAGTACTGTCAAATATTTTATTATTATCTCAAAAATGGACAAAGTCTCTTTTCATTTCAAACTCTAAGAAGCAATTATGTTTTTTAGTTATACAACTGTAAAAAAAACATAAAACAATTATTAGAAGTTTGAGGCTGATAACCCTCACCATGATCAATAATTATTTAATATCACTCAGGTCATGCCCACCCTAGAAAGCATTCAGATTACCTTTTCTATTAGCTCTTGGTAATGGAAATGGAAATACTGTTTTATGATAGCTGCAGAAATTCTTGTGCGCTCATTGGCTAATTTTTACTGTCGATAAGCGGACAGACACATGATTTTATAATTTATGCGACAGGTCAACGAATAAGAGCGGACAATTTGTCATAGTAAAAAACAAATTGATGTCAATTTTAATAAGTCTGTCCTGTCATTGACAATGAATTTCGTCAAAGTAGTCTGCAGCTCCCCAGTTACTTTGACAACGTTATGACGAAATTCATGATCAATAACAGGACAGACGCATGAAAAACTGACGTCAATTTGTTAAATTGATAGGAATATTCTACAGCTTGCCATGTCATGCACCCCTGATTTGGGTTCAGGTAATCCCAAAACCAATAAATGGCATTTTGCCTTTTTCTTTACTGCCCATAGATGTACAGCGGAAATCAAAATGTGGCAAGAACATTAGCGATCTAGTAAACTTCTTCTCGTGATCATTGTCATATTCGTGCCACATTTTGTCGTTGTACTTGTCTTGTCCCGGGTCGTGTGTGGAGTCATGGCTTGAACATCGTACTAACACAATTGGAGTCTTTCCTCGTGTTCCACGGAAACTTTCCCTGCTGGGCCGACTTTAGAGTTAAGTTGAACCACGATCTCTTCTATCTTTTTAGGAGGAGTACTTCCTGACCAAATTAAAAGCACGGCTTGACTTTCTTTCACCTCTTCAGCCATGTTTCTTCTTCGTGCGCAATTTTTTTCGTGTATTGCTTACATAACGGTATGACTGGGAAGAGATTCTAAGCTCCAGTCCTTTTCCGTCCTCAGCACGAATCCAACATGGCCGACATCGAAGAAGAAGAAGAAGAAGAAACGGTTGTTGAAAGCAAGCGGGGAAGAAAGCGTAAAGCCAAAACGGAATCAAGAAAACAACACGAGGTTGGCATTATATATTTTACTATCGAAGTAACTGCAGAATACCCTGCCACTCGAAATAACTTCTTCGTAGCCGGCTACGCTGTACGCAGTGAAGTGATACAATGATGTTTAAGCTTATATGTTGTAGTTCAATTTTATCTTTGGTACAATTTTTTTGAATTAGTTCAAAATTTTTTGAACTGGTACCAAACGTTTCAACCTAGGTCAATTTGTTTCAACCTAGGCCAATTTGTTTCAACCTAGGTGTGGTGGAGGTTTTACAAACAAAATAAAACTAAGAAAACGAGCGAGAACAGCAAATTTTCAACTAGCGATCCGAGCACTACACGACAACACAACAAGATGGCGGATCTCTCGAAACACATGTTTTGTCTCTAGTCTGCGGGGAACTAAGTCCTATTCTGGAAGAGTCCGCTGACCTTAGGGCGGTCGGCAACATAGCCACCCCTGTAAACGACTTTAGTCTATACACTACGTTCGGCCTCCTCAAGGAGGCAAAGCTTGACGACTGGCCGCTTGAATGTTCCTTGTTTTGTCTGGACTTCAACGGTGCGAATGAGGCCATCACTTCCTGGGAATGTCTTGACAACTCGGCCAAGATTCCATCTGCCACGGGGTAGGTTATCCTCAACTACCAGTACTAGATCCCCAATTTGAACATCAGTTTGAGATCTAGTTCTCCACTTCTTCCGCTCGGTAAGTGTGGGCACGTACTCACGAAGCCATCTTCTCCAGAAGTGGTCAGTGAGCGTCTGGGCTTGTCTCCACCGCTTTCTGGAACACAAGTCTCTGTCATCAAAGACATCAGGAGGCACGTTCGGGCTATTTCTTCCAATCAGGAAATGGTTAGGAGTGATTGCTTCAAGGTCCTAAGGATCAATACTGACGTGAGTTAGTGGTCGGCTGTTAAGCAAACTCTCAGTTTCCGCCATGAATGTGAGCAGGGTTTCATCATTCACCAATTGGCCATTCAGAGTGATCTTCAGAGCTTTCTTTGCTGATTTGACAAGTCTCTCCCAGACTCCCCCAAAATGGGGAGCAGAAGGGGGGTTGAAGAACCACTGAATTCCATACTGTGACAGCGTGTCAGAGATCTTTCCACGCCGAGTTCCTCAAATTTTTCGTGCTTCTTCGAGGGCTGTATTATCCTTTGTTCCAACAACGTAATCTCGGAAGTCCTCAGACAGGGAGCGACTCAAACTTGGCGAGTAGTCTCGGTGAGTTTGTCTTCCGGCTTCATGTAAATAATCCTCAGGAAACCAGCCAGGGCCGGGCTGTTCCCACAGCGGACCATTGGATTCGGCCATCTCGCCTGTTCGGGACTGTATTTCCAGTGAAATATCCGGCTCGATTGGACCAAATAATGTGGTGAAGGTTTTACAAACAAAATAAAACTAAGAAAACGAGCGAGAACAGCAAATTTTCAACTAGCGATCCGAGCACTACACGACAACACAACAAGATGGCGGATCTCTCGAAACACATGTTTTGTCTCTAGTCTGCAAGGAACTAAGTCCTATTCTGGAAGAGGCCGCTGACCTAAGGGCGGTCGGCAACACTAGGCAATTGTTCAACAGGTCAATTTGTTTCAACCTAGGCAATTGTTCAACTAGCCATTGTTTCAACTAGGTCATTTTTCAACCTAGGTCAATTTGTTTCAACCTAGGCCAATTTGTTTCAACCTAGGTCAATTTGTTTCAACCTAAGTCCATTTGTTTCAACCTAGGTCAATTTGTTTCAACCTAGGCCAATTTGTTTCAACCTAGGTCAATTTGTTTCAACCTAAGTCAATTTGTTTCAACCTAGGTCAATTTGTTTCAACCTAGGCCAATTTGTTTCAACCTAGGTCAATTTGTTTCAACCTAGGCCAATTTGTTTCAACCTAGGCCAATTTGTTTCAACCTAGGCCAATTTGTTTCAACCTAGGCCAATTTGTTTCAACCTAGGCCAATTTGTTTCAACCTAGGTCAATTTGTTTCAACCTTGGTCAATTTGTTTTCAACCTAGGTCAATTTGTTGTAAGCCAGGTTAATTTAATATTACAGTAAGATTAATTGCGGGTGACAAAAGGAGCCCACAATCCTAATCTCAAACGCATGCGCCGCAGTTGTATAGTTTGGCCCTGACTCAATTTTGCTGAAATCTTGAGTCTTCCATCACGAATGCATGGAATGAAAAGAATGCTATTTTCTCACGCGCATCACGCGTAACATTTGGACCTTGGATCATGTGAAGGTCATGCATAGCAGTTGCGCCGACCAATCCAAATCGAGCATGTCGACTTGGATTCGACTTTTCTGTTCATGTTGTCGTGTTGTATGCCATTTCCCGGCCATTTTCCGTCTTAATCAAGAGTGGCAACTGTTCGTCCTTAACTTCAATCGCAGAGCATCAGAATTGTTTGCCCTTGAGCTGACAAGCGCATAGTGTGAGATCGCATTCTTTAATTTCATAGAAACAACCATTTAGCTTTATACGTTATATTGTGGAAAAAACTAAAATTTTTTATTTATTGGTCGTTTCGTTTCAGTTTACATGGGGACATTGTATAACATGTACGCGTTGTTTGGTTTCATATTTTCTCTGTTATGATTTTAAATAAGTGACACTTGCATTAAATCAATCATTTTGACTTGATCAATACGCATACTTTATAACCTAGAGTGCTTTTATTTACGCCGTGAAACAGCAACAATTAAAGCATATTACTAAATCTAAGGAAAGCAAACAATGGGATTAGTGTCTCGTGGAATGCTCTGGTGTTACTGTTTCACATATTTTGTCAAATCACTCTATTGTTACTGTCAAAATGGAGGAAAAAGTGAGTGAAGCCTGGCAGGGGGTGGGGGGTGCTCATAGACAAACAAAATCACCGACCTTTCCCTATAGGCCCCCAAATCTTTTATTCCTCAAATGGGAAAAAAAATTATCGCCTGCATTTGCTAACGTTTGGTTATTACTAGTTTGTAGATAGTTAGGGGAGAGGTACATGCACTGTAGTGTAATAGTGGGTGGTATATTCTCTTTTGCAAGTAGTTTATTGAATATTTGGTGTATTATTTTATATGGAGTTTAGGTCAGTGCTAACAAGTGTACTTTTATGCATTACTGTCAATAACTTGTCTGATTTGAATAATTTAAGGAAATGTATTTACTACTACTATGTATACGTCTGATTTGAATAATTTAAGGAAATGTATTACCACTACTGTGTATATGTCTGATTTGAATAGTTTAACCCATTGACTCCCTAATGAAATTGCACATGACCCACCCCTAAATTCCCGGGGCATTTTTGACATTCCAGAGCCAGTGCGAGCGCTAAAAATAAACCATATGCGCAGTAACCACAGACACAAGATCAGGTTTCAAGACTTCGTTTATTTAAAGTTTAATATTTGAAGGGCCAAAAAATTAAAAAGTATCAACAAAAAGAACTCAATATGATGTGTAGAATTTCTAAGAAAACAAGAAATTATATTTTTTCTTTGCCGCGCGACAAAAGCCGAGAAAATTGAAGATGCAAAAATGAGTTTATTTTTTACTTCAGAGGACAAAACCAGACCGGATACCACAGAATTTCCATTCTTTTACTATCACTGAAAACATTTGAGAAAACACCAGAAAATGAAGGCGAAAGACACAATGTAAAAACCAATTTAAAAAGAAGAAATCAGATAATTTCTTCACCGTGTGATGAAATAATACAGCACAACGCAAGAAAAATGAAAGTTGTACATCAAAAAGACACCAAAAAAGGCCAATTATTTTGAGATAAATCATATTTCAACTGTGTTAATTTAGTGCCCACTTAGTTCTTTTCTCAGGAGTTCTGTAGTAGCTGAAAAAGACTCGAAAAAATATATTTGAGCGAAGCGAATAAACTAAACAAACAAACCACGTGGGTCGCCGTAAATTAAATATGCAGAAATCAAGCAGGCAAAAATACTGTTCACTTTCAAAACCTAAAATCCCCAAATAAAGGCAACCAAATGGAAGAAAAGTGACAGGAAGCTCAATAACAATAAATTTTCATTTAACATGAGGCAAAAAACTCATCTAAAAGCAAAAAAATGTTCAAAATTTCGCAGACGTGCTTCGCTGCGTGACCGCATGTTCGAACTAATTATTCACGCTAAAGCGAAAGCTTGAGTTTTTGCCGACGAGTTTTACAGTTATTTTGTCGGCCATGGCTTTGCCTATCATTCTAAAAGCTGAATTCAACTTTGAAGTAATGTTGTATTACCATTTTTGTTTTCTAAAGTCCGGGAAGCTACTTTAAATCCGCGATCTGTATTCAAAACTCACTTGAAAGCGCACCGATTGTCAAGTTTTCGTGGCGGTTGAAGGAAGGAAATCAGTTAAAGCTGCTCTTCTCAAAGTGAAAACCACCCACAGCGACCCTGACATGGCTCTCCTGTGCCTTAGAACCACATCCATTGATCACAAGCTGCCATCACCTGCTGAACTACTTCTTGGTCAAGCAATCCAGGACAACCTCCTGAGGAAAATCCCCAGACTAGAGGAGAGGCAGGAGATGCAAAAATTCTACCAGGACAGGTCCGCGAGGCAACTCCCTATACTAACACCAGGACAAAGAATAAGCATCCACGATCAATCGACACTGAAATGGAAAACCAGCCGAAGTGAGGGGAAAGCTTGCAGGAGTCCCCCGGTCATATACTGTGTCGATCCCAACTGGAAGGGAGCTGAGGCACACTAGAACCCATATACGTCTTGCCCCCAGAGCAACATAGAAGTCAAACCAGATACTTGTGAGCAAACTGTGGTACAAGCTAGCACCAACCCAACTGTTGCGATTTCAGTTCCCTTCGAGAATCAAGCTGACGTACTCACAGGCCATTATGTAACTGGGAGTGGCAGGATTAGCAAGTCCCCGGAAAGGCTGGACATATAACTTGCTCTTTGTTGAACAATGCTGATCTACTAACAAAGGAACTTTTGTTGTTGACTTATAGTTATGTTCCTTTGTTCAGTTTAGTTGTTATTTTGTTTGCTGTTAGAACTCACCTTATCAGGAGGAGAGGGATGTGATGATACGTAGTTTAATGTTCTTCCGATGACATAAGCATCATGTGAACCATCGTGTCTTGCGATCTTTCCTGTGAATTTCCCGCCATGTTGGTTAAATAATAAAGGACAAGAAGTTCTTTCGCCTCGTATAGCTCACGGCTATTACAAGGCGTGAGAAATTGCAGGGCTTCAAGTGTCCCTATATTTCCTATATAATTTTTAGCTTCCCCTATAGTTTCCTATTTAATTCAAAAACTCCCTATAATCCCTATAATGTTAGAATTAAAAGGAAAAAAATCTAAACTCATTAATTTAGTACTGGTGGATATAATGTCTGGCAGTGAGTTTCTTGGAGCAAGTGAAAGAGTCAACTGGTAAGTGAAGTGTTTAGAATATTTTACGTACTACCTAATCATTTTTTATTGTAACTGCGTTGTCTTGTGTCCCAATGAAGAGTAACTGAGGGACCAGATTTATTTGGTGCTCTTTTGAAACTTCGGCTTCAAAATAGTAGCACCATCTGAAAAAACAATTGTAATTCAATTTTGATCTTTGTATCATCTTGTTTTTAATTTGTTTATTTAAAATTTATTTTTCTTGCATTGAAAGCTTGCATTGCTTGAAACTAAAATTGTTATATTGATGTTAACTTTGTTTTTCATTTTCAGGTATAGTATAGCAGAGAATTTTGAAGTCAGGGCCGCATAATGCCGCATGGGTCAACCAAGTTCCAAGCTACTATAGCTAGCTTGATCAGACTGATGTATATGGCCACAGGATTGGAGAATGGTGTACATCGTGTAAGACCTTTAAATACAAGGCCTTCTGTATCTTGTGCATGAAATATTTTTGATTTGAAAACTCTGGGCTGCCTCAAATACAGCAACATGCTGAAGGGGAAAAGCATAAACAGAAGGCTAGTGCTAAGTTTGCTCAAACTCAAAGGCATTTTGTGCTGTTTGGTACAAATGTGAATAAAAGAAAAGATCAGGGACCTGTCAATATACCCACTCAAGATATATCACTACAGCTGAAGCTCTCTGGATCTTGAAAAACTGCTGCAAGTGACTATTCATTTGCATCAGAAGATGGTACACCACAGTTGTTCCAGGAGATGGTCCCATGAGATGTGTCTGCCAACTTTACAATGAGTAGATGGATTAGGCCCATTCTTTAGACAGAAATGTTGCCAAGATACTTCAAAGTCCAGTTTTGGATACACCATTCAGTATGATGAGACAGGAAACTCGCAAGGCCACAAGCAGTGTGACATACTGGTTCACTCTTGGTCAGAAGAGAAAAATGAGATCAGTGTTATATTCTTAAAAACACTGTTTTTGGGCATGTCAAAGGTTATGATGTTGCAAAGAAAATTGTGGACATGCTTGAAGAAACAGGCTTCCAGTTACCTCTTTCTGGCTTGATAAGTCTGTCATCAGATTGACCAAATGTTAACAAAACAATCTGGAGTGTCATCAACAAAGTACTCTTAGATCAGGGACTCCCTGGACTTCTGCCATTCATCCCTTGCAACATGCAAGGATCATGGGTGCTTTATTGTCATTATTTATGCAGTCCTTTAACCCATTGACTCTTGGGCCTTTTTGGCAAAAATGTGGTTTTTTGGACATTTTGGTGGTTTTGAGTTTGGATGTCGGCCAAATTAGTGTTAATCTGGGCAAAAATGCATTTGCAACTTGACAACTAGCCCTTCTTGCTACTAGAGTCGTGTTTTATGACATCTTTGCTCAGGCATGTGCAGAAATCAAAATTTTGAAATCTTAAGGCTTTTCAATTGTTGATTTTTTTCCCTTTCCTTTTTCTCCTTTTCTTTTCTCTTTGCTGCAGTGGTTGACCTTTTACTGGGCTGGCTTGTGGTTAAAAAAACTTCTAAGAAAGAGTCATCGAGGTGGCCAATTTTTACCATGCAGCAGCACCATGCAGTGTAATGGCAGGACATTTTGCTGTGAGTTTTTCACTCATCGTTTTTAGCATTTTTGTGCATATCTCAGGCTCCATTAGGCTGATCACTCATCATTGGAAAGATCTTTTCCTCATGCAGAAGTTGAGTATAGATGATGCCAACTTTGGTCAAAAATGATGACGGCAGAAGTGGAAGAAAGGCCAAGGCTTATCCCAGGGCGGTTACGGGCGGCACAGGAGTCAATGGGTTAATTGCAACCTTCATTTATCCTTCAAGGATCTTTAAGGATCTTGGTGATCCTGTTTAGGATTTCAATGAGGAACCTCAAACAAGCTGGTCATAAGGATCTTCAAGGGTCTTTAAAGTTTATACTCGAAGATCTTGCCAAGGTTCTGTGCTATATCTTTCAAAGATGTTTTGAAAGATCCTTTATCTCTAAGGACATTGGGGGGCTTTCAAAGATCTTGTAAGATCCTTGTAGCTCTTACACCAGAGGACTACGCTGGTAAACAAACTGAAATTATTAATTCAGCTGTTAAATAAGTGTCGCAGGTATTTGTTTGGCAGTTATTTAATTCTGGTCAATGTCATTTGCTTATTTCTTGTATTATTTCAGAATGTTCTAAAGAGGAAAAATATCAAAAACCCAGGATCTGATAATGAACTTTTAAAAGAAACCACATGCTACCTAAGAAATGGTGAGGGTATGGCAATATATTACATTTGTATTTAAGAAATAGAGAACAAGCTTAATGACTAAATGTGTATTTAAAACTTTGAGTCCTTGGTATAATATAATAGTTGCAGTTGCTGATCTGTTCTTCGTTCAAAATATCTTAAGTTTACTCTGATTTACTAAAATAATATAGTAAGTAGTATTATCATGGATATTTGTATCCAATATTCTTATATTTCATTTTTTTTCACTCAGCGGAACTTTCCTTTTTTTACTCGCAAGTAGGTAGTGGCCAACTCAAAAGCAGTTGCTACTTTGGCCACCACACACATCCTGTAATTTTTCTCTCTATGATTATTTTATCCTATGTATGTATTTTTCATTGTAAGTGTTTTTCATTTTTTGTGTAAGTGGTGTGAAGTAAATGAACCATGAACATTCCTTTTGGTTCTTTTGAACAAGAGGCAGTAGAGCATTTCTGTTGAGGACGAACTATCACTTGATAGTTGCCTGTAGAAATTTGATGCTCATAATTTAACAAATATTGGCCCCAAAAGTGAAGCTTTGAAGGGGAAATATGCTAGTTTTAAGAATATCAAATTTCTAAGGGGCAACTATCAGATTGGTAGTTCCAAGATGCAAACACTCTATTGTCTTTATTGTTCACCACAGAATTTTCTTCCACTTGAGTTCAAAAATCAATTGAATTATTTTCAACTTTATTAGATGAAAGCCATGACAGCAAAATATAAAACTTGAAATAAGCGTGCTTGTTTACAGAAAAATTGTCATGGAAGTACTATCCAGCCGGTCTTATCATTCAAACACAAAAAAGCCTCACTTCTGGATTTACCATGCTGAATTCAGTAAATACATGTATGTGAAGTTTCCTAAGATCCATTTGCAAATTTGTATTACAATAATTTCCAATCTACAAATAAATGTGAAAGTTGAAAAGTTTAGGGTCACCACTTCAATGCAAACCGTAGTTACTAGTTGTTAATGGGGAGTATAATTTATTAGTTCACATCTACATGTATCTAGGCCGAAATTAAAGCTCGAGAATCACTTTGTGTATGATACTACCAAACTGTTAATACAACCAGGTTTTGGCAGCTCCATTGTGGCCTGGGGGCGGCTGCACTGTATAAATTATCAAAGTCTGGTGAGCTTCTCACCCTGGCACTCAGTAAGAGCACATTTATTTAATGGAAAACATGTTGTGGTTGATAAGCTTTTTCAATTAGGGATGAATCAAACACCACCTTAAAATTATAATTTAGCTTTTATTAACCAACCAGGGCCCGGTTGTTCAAAAAGTGGATAACGCTATCCACTGGATAAATCACTATCCAGTGGATAGCGTGGTTTATTTTGTCAACACTTAAACACTGGATAGTGATTTATCCACAGGATAACGTCATCCGGCCTTTGAACAACCAGGGGCCAGGAGGTCTGTATTGGAGAATCTAGACCAAGGTCGTGAATTTGTTAGTTCCCAGTCCTTGTAAGACAGAGCCATACAATAACAGTTTTTTAAAAAACTACCAATTGCAAGGCCTCAACATTTTCCCAGTATCTTAGATTTTTGGTACTTGGGTAGCATATCTCACAAGGTGTGCCATCAGTGGCTTGAAACAATGAAAGAAAAAATAAAAGCAAACCAAGACACCTGCCACAGAATGAAATACAATGTATAATTTCTAAAGTTTCCGTGTCTGTGGATGTTAACAGGTTTGCGATGTGTTCATCCATATTACTTCACATTCACCACCTACTGCAAAGGACGCTGGGTGGGGCGCAGCTTGATTGATGTGTTTAAGGAAGAATTTCAATCCGAGACACAGGAGTATTATGTAAGTATAGTTATTAATTATAATAGCATTTATAATAACTTGTATCTATCCACGGTATGTCGTGGAGATGAATCAGTCTTGTTTATAACTTCAGGAACACTTCATTGCTAAATCTAGAGGTTCCATCCCTGTTGAAGTTCAAGTTCTTCTTAATAAATCTTATTACTACATTGTATTTAAAAGGGCTTTGACACCATTCACTGGTTTCTAAGAACAAATGAAATACAATAATACAAGTATACTCAACTAAATATTGCTTTCAGTTGTAAACCCATGTGGTTGTTGTGATGTTACACTGTTCATCACACACAACCAGTCATCATAGGAGATAGTCTGTTCCTTTATAAGTTACATGAAGTTCAGTGGTATACCATAAAATTTCAAAAACAATCCTTGGGGCTTATATTTTTCTATGGCCAATTTTGGGGTGCTTATTTTTTTTGCTCAAGGGGCTTATAAATATCCACAGAAGGACATTTGTGTTTGCCTTTATGAATGGTAATAAACCTAACATTGACAATAATTGTGTTAATTACATTTTAGCAGATGCTTGGTAGTATATAAGCACAAGTCAACACAATTTGAGTTTGTTTTCAAATGCAAAACTTCAAATTACTCCAAACTAATATTACCAGCAATCAACATTAGACTCTAACTTGCTGTGAAATATTGTTCCCACAGGAGAAGGCAATATCAGCTGGAAAAATAACAGGTGCTGAGCAAGTGATTGGTTAAGGTGTATGTTAGCCTGATTATTAAGTTAGTGTGTTTAAAGAGGTCTGTTAACTAATTCACAGACAGAAATGACAGAAATATGACACTCAATTGAAAACCTGGAGACTGTGAGTGATCTCTTTTTCCCTAAATCCATTGAGTGTGATGCAAAAGAAAACCATGAGAAAGAAAGGCAAATTCCTGGGGGCGAGAATGGTGCAAACGTAATGAAAACTGCTCTAAAGCTGAAACATGTCTTTGGTTAATTAACAATAGACTGGAAAAAGTAAATGGGCTTGTAAAAGTTTATGTGACAATTTTCAAACTGAATATTGTTATTGATGTTGTCTTCTTGCAGTGAATGGTGATGTGACTTCCTGCAAAACAAAACTTAAAGACAATGACATCATTTGCAATAAAGTTCACAGGTTTGATTAGCACTCCTTAGTTCTCAGTTCATGTGGTGTTTCAATGCAACACTTTGATGGTGATATCAAGAGTGACCATATCAACTATTTTTCACATTTTTGATGTACAAATTTGCGAACTTCATAAGAATCCATTGCAAACTCATGGAAATATGTAACTTCATAATTATGTTTTTTTCCTTTTATTTTGCAAAGAAATATATGCTAGGGTGAACGGAATTTCTTGGTTTTGTCTTGTAAGCATGACTGGAAGAGTTTAAGAGAGCGATTGTGGTGTTTTCTTTTATTTTAATTGTCAATACCCTCGTGCTTCTCAAGACTAAACTGTAGTCAGGATTGTTCATGTTAATACTGAAGGAGAGACAGGTATAAGGTGTCACATGATGTTTGTTTAAGTGACTGGAGGGATATTCATTTACCATTAAATACTATTGCTTAATTGTTTAACAAGGGGAGCACTGAATTATTAATTAAATGAAATTACTAATAATTTAAGGTTATCAAAAACCTGTTAATATCGACAAAGACTTTGAGTGTGCTGTTTCTCTCAAATTTATTTTGTGCTGTGCTGCAGTCATCATCAAATCTAGATGGATCATTGATTTCAGGTTTTCAAACTTTCACAGATCAGCAAATGATGTGAGATGTCTCCACTTTATTACTCTCAATGTACATAGATAGGCTTATTTCTTACTTAAACCAAGATATTGGAAATAGCAACTTAACATTTTAGCTCTTCTGTCCATGTACACTAAAAACTTACTAGTGTTTTTTTTTTTTTCAGACATGAACCTCCTGTTGTGGGAAATCCTCTAGAAATTATTGAATTGACTGATGAGCTAGTTGTTCTCAATAAACCATCTTCAATTCCAGTAAGTTGAAATTTAATTTCAGTAAGTACATTATTGTCTGACTATTGTTTACTTTTGTCCTAACTTTTAAAGTGCAAATGACATGAAAAATATTTTCTGCTTATTTGAAAGTCCTTTCAAAATACAAAAGAATGGTGTTTTTCTTTTTGAAATATCTTTTTTCATTTTAGAGATATTGACGTTTTCCTATTATGCAAATTAGATCAGTGATGACATAATATTGTTTGCAACTAAAAATACTTCACATATATACTTCACAACTAAAAATACAATTACCAGTAGTTAATTACTGAATAAACGATATCTCTGGAAATATTGAAGCAGTGTCCTTGAAACTTGGCACCACAAATGTGTATCACAAAAGAAACAAAATGACACCCTTAATGCTGTTGTCATGACAACAGTTTGGTCACTGGTGCTGTCTTGATAAAAACTAAAATTCCCAGCTTTTGTCTTTACAAGAACCATCTACCCCACATAATCTATTGATGGGAGTTAGGACAATATGGGAACTGTGTCTGTTCCAAGTAGCATCCTTTCTCTTACTTCAGGGGTTGCAAATGGGGATATTTGTTTTTTGGACAGAAAGAGACTGGAGCTGAAAGAGTTGCTATGGTAACAGCATTAAGGGTGTCATTTTGTTTCTTTTGTGATGCACATTTATGGTGCCAAGTTTCAACAACACTGCTTTAATATTTCCAGAGATATCGTTTATTCAGTATTTTACAATTTTTATTTGCAAACAATATGACATCATCACTGATCTAATTTGCATAACAGAAAAATGTCAATATCTCTAACATGAAAAAAGATATTTCAAAAAGAAAAACACCATTCTTCTGTATTTTGAAAGGCCTTTCAAATAAGCAGAAATTATTTTTCATGTCATATAATATATGTACTTTGTCTAATCCACATTCATTTAGTCTTTCAGACTATCCAATCAACAACCACAGATACTTTTCTTGAGCACATGAAAGAAAGTCAATAAATTAAAATTGATCCCACTTGTGGACTCCTTGCTGTAACATTAAAAACATACTAATTTCTTAGATCACTGCAAGAATGTGAATTTTTTTCTATTTTTCCTGAAAAGAAAGAGGTAGCAGTGTTCATTTGCCACAAACTGCAGCTTACTCAAGTGAACCAGAATGACTTGTGTTACCAATTACTAGGTCAAGTCTCCATTTGAGCTTAGTGGTGTATCAGGCTGATTATTAATCTTTAGTATGGAGTGGCCATTCTGTTTGGGTATTTCTAATCCCCCCAACCCTGGAAGGATTCTAGTACATTGCAGTGTTACCCCCAGCATTACATTTGCTGGCCAGTAACCAGTTCTACCCCTGGGTGGAAAAAGACGCTGTGTCTTGACTGAGAACAAAACATAATGACACTGGCCAAGATCTCAACCACAAAATCTGGAGTCCATCATTATAACATAACTAAAGCAAAGCGCATGCTCTGATTGCTTAATTCAGCATCTACTATTTGCCCATGGGTGTATGTTGCTGAGGTACTCAATATCTAAAGCAAAGCGCACGCTTTGTGATGTAGCTCAATAAAAAGACTTCTGTTGTTCCAATGTCTCATTGTTATGTTATAAAACAAATGGTAAACGCCATAGCGTGTACTATTGAGTTATGTATGCACTTGGGAGGTTTGCTAAGCACTCAAGAAGCTAGAGACTCTTACGCTTCTTTCGTGCTTAGCAACCTCCTGCATGCATCCATAACTCAATAGTACACGCTATGGCGTTTACCATTTGTTAATTAGGCCCCTGTATCTCCCACTTAGATCTGCAAGGAATTTACTGTTTTTAAACGTTGCAATCTTAAATTGTAAAGTAGTTGTAACCCCTATTTTACTCCGGATGCTTTAAGCCATGTTTTCACAAGAGAGGTTTACTACAGTTACTGCTTACCGAAGTTTCGTAACAAAATTGCAGTTATTAGAGACCCTGTTTGCACGAACCTAATTAACTAAAGTGGGCCGCATACAATGGATGGTTTGAGGTTTTCTCGGAAATCAACTGCTGCAAAGTTTTACAAAAACTATTGGAAAATTACAAAATTTCTGACTTTACCCCAATGCCGAACTCGAGATGTTGTCAATTTGCAGGCGGTGATGTTGAACCAAACTTTCCTTAAATGTAAAGCTCTGTAGAGGAATACTGGCAAGTTTGATATCTTACTGAGCCTCTTCCCCCAAAACACCTGAAATGGCATCTACAGCACAGAACGAGCTACATAAACGTTTAACAGTACTTCTGGCGGCTTTAACATTTTCTTTTCTTCTCCAGACTTAAATTATGATTTTTTTTCTTCTCTCTCTCTCTCTCTCTCTCTCTCTCTCTTTGTTGTAGGTCTTCTTTTAGTTGCACCTACCTGTACAATGCTCCCAAGCTACTGAACTTCTAACAGGAAGGAAATGCTTACAGTACTTGATGAAAGGGAAACTGTAGTACAGGCCTGATTTCTTTGCGTAAACATGAGTTGATTAAGCCTTTTTGCCTGATGACTTGAAGCCTGCTTATATCAGGAGGAATCTTTGTCTATTTTTCTCTTTTTACGCGCTTAACACATGAACACTTGCTGCCAAGATGTCGCGACAATGTCTACTTTTCCTCAGTTACCGTTGGTTACTGAGCTAAACCATGCCTTATGAGGCGTTAAACTGTCAACAAACCTAGGCTGGCTTACTTTTGATTTTGCCGCTATTTACCAAGGTTTGTTGATGTGTTTACACAACAAAAAGCTTCACTTCAGTGAAGTAGAAACAAAACCAAGGTAAACATCTCTTTTGAAAACATGGGCTTAGGAACTGTTTGAATTCCAACTTACAAAACCAAACCTTTATTGATTTTAACTGTAAGATCTTTTGTATAACTGTTAGGTTCATCCTTGTGGAAGATACAGGCATAACACTATTGTGTTCCTTCTTGGAAAAGAACATGGATTAACAAATCTCTTTAGTGAGTATTTCATTTGTAGTGTGTAACTTTATCAAGTTTGTGCACAGTACAGTGGTTTTTGCTGTTTATCAATTATGAAATAAATTCAAAAAACAATTCTACATCAATGTCGGATGTTATTGAGTAATGTTGAGTTTATGTGTAGGCCTTCGAATGATTTGTAGTACTAAAGTGGTTTCTCAAAGTTTCCAGTGATAGGTTAATGCAACAGATACAAACATTGCTAACAACTTCAACTTGTATTAAATGTGGGCGGTTGTTCGAATCAGGATTCATATCCCTTTAAAATGATGTTGACAAGTGTAATTTAGCTCTTCTACCCCGTTGGCTGCTATTCACAGTGAAGTAAACGCAAATGACTAAATTGATAATTGTAACGGAATACAATATCATTTAGTTTCTAATTTATTTTCATTATAAATCGAATGAGGCATGAATTTATAATAGAAGGAATAAAGATTGCAAGTGTACTCTAAAAGGTATTTTTGTTGGCTACTTTAACCAGATGGTCTCGTGAAAAACAGTTATTAGTAACTGCGCTTTTTCTCAGACTGAAATGTTGTCTATACTAACAGGTTGCTTGTAAACTTACACAACATATGGTTGTACTGCGTAATTAAATTACCTACTAGAGAAAACTTTACAGTGGAACTAGCCAACCATTGAAAATGTTAAGTGGACAATGGACAATGGATGGCAAACGTTTTTTGTAAACACACTAATGACATTGAAGCTTCCAGCAATGAATCTACAACAAAATCTAAAACAAGCTTATAAGTTGTACACTTAGCCATACTTGGATGACTAAACTGAAACCATTGAAAACTGCTTGAACTTCTACTAACAAGTATCTGGAAACTTTAAAACTGAGCAAATTTTACTCAAAAGTCCAAAAGTCTGCAACATTCTGTAACTTTTTAAGGGTTTTAAAATTGTACTACTATTATATAATTTTAAATTACTCAATGTTATTGATTTTTGTACTTTGCCACTAACATACAACAGTGTAACAGCTAACGTAAGCAAATAGGTTTGTCGCAAAAATAAATGAGTTCTCTTCTTGGCTGTTTGAAAAATCTTTCTTCGGCAATTAGACTGTTACTCACTTGAACGAGAGTATAGTGTAGGAGTGAGTCGCGTGAATTTTTCCAGTCGTATATTAAAAGATCAATAAGCTCCTGCTGTTGATAATTATTAAGAATTTGTATATTCTATGTTGCACCCCCTCCCCCCTGGTAACCCAGACTGCTAAGATTTACATTACTTGTGACATCTGAAAATTCTTTCAAATTGATCTCGCTCGAAGGGGGATGTAATTTGAGAAAACTTTCAAGCACAACTCATAATATAAATCCTTAATTTTCCTTGCATGGGTATGATTAGCTATGCTAATAGATAAAAATTTTACAAATTTGAGGCTGTTGGAATTGCTAACTCAGTTGGTATATCTATTTTCCTCCCTAAAGCAATTCACCGCATAGATCGGCTCACATCTGGAATTTTAATATTTGCAAGGTTTGTGTCCTGTAGATTATAATGATTTACTGTGAAGACTAACAGCACCTCCTTCATCAGTTGTCCCCAGTTCTCAGTCATGTGTCGCAGTCATCCATGGTTGTCCTTTGCTCTCCATTCTTGTCCTCATACATTCTTAGGTATCCACAGATTTATTCCTTGGATACTCAAATTTCAGGCTTAAATGACAGACCAAGGTAAAGTACTCCTTAGAGCATGTTGCTGTGCATCAGTTCAGTTATAGATCACAGAAGACGTCAAAATGTGAACATTGGTGACAAACTCGCCTAACGGCCCTTGTGTTTTTTGTTCTAAATACATTTTGATGTCATCTGTAATCTGTTACTGAACAGTTGCGTGGCAACATGGAATGTATTTGTTAGACTGACATCAGGCCCAGTAGTTACTTGCCAGATTTATTGTGCATTAGTAGAATGCTGTCCAAGGCACAAGAACTTGAAAGCCAAGTGAGAAACAGACAAATAGTAAAAGAATATGTCTGTAAAGTACAAGGAGAATTTCCAAGGTAAACATGTTGTGCTTGTTAACATTTAAACTTTTCATAAAACTTCTTACTGGAAGACATTAAGAGCTGACTCACAAACCCATCAGGTTGATAGGAGCTCAAGAAGCATGGTGAAAAACCTGTGAACAGCACAAGGTTTAAGATTCATTTATTTCACACTATCTACATAAAAATTTACATAGGAAGAAAAGCGTAGTTACAAGTAGAAAAACTTTTCAAAATGGCAGATAAATGAATAGAAACCAATTTGGGCAAGTACATGTATCACTAGCCAACGCTGAAACAGTGGACAAAAGCCATAGTAATCGAAAGTGCTGAGCAAGGTATCATTATGAAATGACTTCAACTCTTTTTATGTGGTTTAGAAGCAATAGACAAGTAAGTGTTTACGGTCATTTTAGTTTGCCCCACCAACACGTTACCGACAGGTTGCCAGCAGGTCACCGACTGTTGGGCGACTGTTGGCCGATAGTCGGCCCACACTTTGGCTGTCAGTGGGCTGACAGTGGGCTGTATACATACGCATACATACATACTTAATTCGTCCCAAATGGGCTTTTCAGAATAAAGAGATAATTAATACTATATATACAAGTAAATCAATCAACTAATTAACTAGTAAGTAAAATGACATAATCAAACTGATCAATTGTTAATTATCCATCTGTCGACCAACAGTCAGCCGACATATTTTGGGAACTATTCTTCACCATTACCATAAAATGTGTATGGTGGTCAAAGTAGCGAAGGATTTCTAGTTGACCACCTTCTACTAAATTAAGTAAACAAAGAAATGACCAGAGAGTCATTGCTCAAAGATAGTCTGCATTCAATCCGTTTCGGTTACGATTGAAGGTTGACCGATGACGTGGTAGTGACGATTTAACCATCCATTATATGACATGTTGCATTTGATCTTTAACTCAATGCTAATAATAATTTTAAATTTTGCTATTATTATAGTGAAGAAGTTCTCTGTGAGGAGCCAATTGTCGTGGTGTCCCACAAGATTGGTGTTTGTCGAGTGAGTAGAGATGGAAAGGCATGTAAAACTCTCTTTAAAAGGATTAGCTACGATGGAAACTCAAGTATTGTTAAATGTAAGTTATTGTATTACAGCTGTTACTTAACAGTCAATGTTATTGACAATTATAATCCATCAAATCTTTTCGCTCGCATGCGATTGGTCTAAACACGTCATGTGACCAAATATCCCCCAGCTAAAACTGGGGGATATCCGAGAATATACCCCAATTTTCAAAACTGCGCGCTTTGCGTAAAAGATTTGAAGGATAATAAATTCGATAGTCTCTATTTGGGGCGAAAATGTGTTCGGATATTTGTCCTTGGACATAATCTGTTCCTCGAAGCTCACAGTTTTCCTCGAGCTACGCTCTCGGAAAACTGTTAACTTCTCGGAACAGATAATGTCCGCGGACAAATATCCTAGCATATTTTCGCGCCAAATGGAGACTATTGTTTATTTATTCACCGAAGTGGGGGTAAATATCCACAACTTTCACCAACACTGAGGTGAATAATTGTTTAATTAGTATATAACACACAAGCTGAATAACTAGCGGCCCAAAGAGTAACTTTATTTGTGACAATACGCCGACAAAAGCCATTTGTTTTTCTTCGACTGCTCGGAGGTGAATAGTACTTTGCTAATCACCTCCGAGCTAGCCAATCAGCACGCGCAAAAAGCACTATTTACTTGTGTGGTATATACTAATATTAATTATTTGCCGATGTCCCTCCGGTTGATCCGCACCACGCAAAATGGCTTTGTTTTGATTCGTTCTTGTTAGTCTGTGCCTCCTTCGTTCTCAGTTAAGGCTTGGGGAGGTGGGGGGGGACCCATTGGTCATGTTCTCTCTCTGTGGTGTCGTTTAGCCAGCTTATTTGGGGAACCTTGTGCAGGACACCACGGTATTCAAAAAGGTTTTTGAAACAATACCAGCCTTCATGATGTGTAAATATATGTACTGATGGAAATTGTGTTGTGACCAAGAAAGCTATGTCATTGCTAAATAAATGATCAGCATTCATTGTTTGACAGTACACCGTACATGATTGAACTCTAGCAATGCCTTATATCTCGACACGTCATCTGTCCATGTAGTGCAAAAAAGAAAACACGATTGGAAATGTGCGAGACTTTCATGTCATTTTGTGCTTTTTTGAACTCACAATGTGACTAGGAGGGGGGACTTTGTGATTAATTCTGTCCACAAAACTACGTCACGAGATGAAATTGCACAATAGAATCTCGTCCCAGTCCCCTGGCCACTTCTTGACAAAAGTTGAGCAGTTTTCAGCGCCAAAAACATGACTAAATTTTTATTTTTGAGAACTTTAACGTTTACAATCGATTTATTTATATATGGGACGGTAAAATTATGCAAAAAAAAAATTCACTTCATATGCACTTTAAAAATCGCATATAGTGGTAGACAATGAAGCTGGCGGAATTTGCCGTTATAAACAGTCTTCATTAAAATGTAGCTTACTTATCTACCTGCTGTTGCTACAATGTTGCGGAATTTGGTTGTTTTGTAGGTGTTCCACATACTGGGAGAATGCATCAGATCCGT
The DNA here is from genome assembly GCA_019787425.1 of Platygyra sinensis. Lineage (NCBI taxonomy): Eukaryota > Metazoa > Cnidaria > Anthozoa > Scleractinia > Merulinidae > Platygyra > Platygyra sinensis. The sequence goes on along the minus strand of JAHPZR010008707.1, from coordinate 27,105 downwards.
GTTCACTTACAGTGGCTCGGTTATCCAATCATAAATGATCCCATATACAACCATGAGTCATGGGGACCCCTCAGGGGTAAACATGGAGTGTCAGATCAATTGGTACATAAGGTATAATCAATGAAATGGTTTCAATCTCCTGACAATGAAAACCAATCAGATGGCAGAACTGAAACAATAATTCCAACATATTCAAATCCAGCCTGTCAAAAGTCCAGCAATTCAAATGTCCGGTACAAAACAATGAAATCTCAACTTGTTCGTTGTGATGCGTACGCAACTGCAGCGTCACTTATCAATAAATAGTTAAGCTCAAACCGTTAGTACTTTCGCGCGCTTTAATGAATTATATGCTGCACTTTCTATGGGGTAGTCGGCTGGTGTGGAAAATACACGTAAAAAAAAGCTGCGTTAGTGTTACTCGTAAATATATATCGCCATAGTGTCTGGTGTAGAGTTTGAATATTGTCGCGGTTGTTTACATGTAAAAGAAACCCTTCAAATGGTCTCTGAATTGGGAAGGTTCCTATGGCGCCATCTTTTGTTTTGGCCTGAGTGATCTTTACACGCTGAGGTCGCTGAGGCTTTGATAATACAACGCGGAAAAAAATTCGTTTGAATTTTGGATGAAGATGTTATTTCAATACACTGATAACCCAGAAAGGAGCTCAAACTCCGAAATGTACAGCTGCTGAGACAGTGAACGCGATAGTTTTTCCGAGAACTGCATGGTGGATTTCATGGTCGCCGAAAGCTGTGTAAAAATAGAAACACGCAAAGACAACAGGACCAAAATTTATTTTATAAAAATTGACAACTGTAAAGATGATATTTTGTGTGGTCGTATGTTCACAGTGGAAAACGGTCATACTAATAAGTTGCTCAAGGTCGTAAAGGTAAAATCTAAAGTAAACTGACACAATGGTCCCGAACATCACAACAAACAAGTTGAGATTTCATTGTTTTGCACTGGACATTCGATTAGCTGGATTTGAAAATGTTGGAATCTATTGTTCCAGCTCTGCCATCTGATTGGTTGTCATTGCCTGGGTGGCCCCGCTTTCAGTCGATGCACTGTAAGGGGACACTTGTTGAGCCTATCTCTAGCTGGCGATGAAAACGTGTGAAAGGAACCTCACGTATTCTGGAACATTGCTATGAATGACCTAATAGGATTGTACATCCATTGGGCCTCTGCAACAAACGGTCACATGGTACAAAATCCACCATGCTGGAGAACAAGATTGAAGATTGTGACTGCCTCCAAAACGAAGCGATTTCAACCAGTCAAGCTTGACATTTTTTATATCCCAGCACCTAGCTCGCTTTCTGGCACGGTGGATTTTGTACCATGTGACAATCTGTTGTGAAAGGCCTGTTATCTCGATTTCGAGATACCAAACTCTCTTATCTGATCTTGCGGATCGCTGAAACATTGACGATACTCTACTGAGCTTGTGATGCCAGTGGACTTGGATCCCATTAGTTTCGATTCGGTGGCCAGATTGCATGTTATTTTTAATATATTCCTAAACTACTAATGTCTCGTTAATACAAACATTCTGTGGTTTCTATTTTGTCTATTTTGTATTGAAAAATTAAAGATCAACGTTTCTTTGATCTAAACTTTCCCAGCAAATTATACAGGCCTCAAAACATCCTACATCACTTTGACTTTTGGGTGTTCCTTTGTACAGGTGATCTCTGAGCTGGTGAAATCTTCCACCATCACGACCATTAACAGCACTAACTGTAATGACGTTGAGTGTGAAAAGAAACATTATTCACGAACATCGACCTGTGGCTTAATTGATCAAGCAGGATTGTCAGAGTTTGAGAAAACGAACAGCAGCAACAAAGACGAATCTGTGGACCAGCAGTCTTATGGTGTCTATGTTATGGACTGCCACGACAATGGAGATGGTTTAAATGAGGACAGTCAGTCTTGTAAGGACACAACTGAACAGTATTACGATAAAGACTGTAGTGAATGCCAGATTATAAGAAGAGATCCAACACCTACTGAACTCATCATGTGTCTCCATGCTGTCTCATACAAGGTTAGTCACTGAAATACTACAGGCTGGTGTTGAAGTACCCAGTGGCAGACACTGTTATATATGGATATAGAAGTGTCCACCAACAGCAACAACATGGAAATTGGAACATATTCCGGGGGATTGGCACAAATCATGGTCGCCTCATAGTTACTAAGTCATCTTGTCCGGCTCTTTCATTAAACGAAACCTTCAATCTTTAGATACCTGTCTCTCACCAATAATCGCGCGTACGTAGATTTCGAGAATTAACTTTTGCAATTTCTCGGGAAAATGGGTTCAAAGGGTATAACATCACATTCGCAAGAAGTTGTTACTCGCGGAATTAAGCGAGAATAAAGAAACTTTGAGACTGTTCACTCCCGGTGTTCACCTAACTCTTTTTACACATTTTTGTTTCTGTTGCTACCTGCAGGGCCCAGACTGGGAGTTCAAGACAGGACTGCCAAGTTGGGCTGTAGAAGAGAAGGAAACCAGCTTGCCTTTAATTACCGAGAAATAAATTATCTGAGTAGAAGATACACACAAGTTTTAATAAAAGTGATTTCAGTTCATTGGGTTACGCATTCTGTATTGTGTCAGGTGGCAACTGAGCCGTAACAAGGATTTTTACCCATAGACACGTTAGACGGTACCCAGTACATTTCCAGTATGGAACCATGTCCGGGTACTAGCGGATAGAAATGGATGCCGAGTCTCTCGAGAATACAGCTTTTGTCACCCACGGGGGATTACAGGTGTATTTGAGTTTCGCGTTATGCCGTTCGGTCTCAGTATTTCCCCGAGTTGTTTCCAGGGCTTGTTAGAATGTGTATTACGTGGTGTCCATTACAAGATTGCCTTGATATACCTTGATGCCTTTCTTGTATATCCCCGCACGTTTGACGATCATCTACAACACTTCCGGGAAGCTGGTCTTAAAACCCCACAAGCGACCCCCCACAAGCTGCACAGCTTTTTAACTTATCGTGCTTAAATAAAGGTTGTCTGTCTGTCTGTCTGTCTGTCTGTGTCATTTTAGCCTAAAATCAGATCATGTTTACTAGAATGCCCTTACGGTGATAAGTAAGATCGTGTTTATCTCGCCAGAAGCAATGGTGGAGTTTTCTCGGGAAAAAATAAAACCAGCGCTCGTAAAAAAACCCTTTTAACATTTGTAAATTTATATTCTTTTGAAAGGTCAAGGTATTTTTTCCTTAGAAGTAAACAAACCTCTCGGATTACAAATAACGCCAGACCCACGCTATGCAAAGAATGCAACCATTGAATCACGCAACTTGTACTGTTCACTTTCACTATGTGACAAATAAGAGCGATCGTAATAATATCGTTGGTGTAATTGTAAGACGACCCGACCAAGACGGGTCGACGCAAGAACAATAGATCCGAGGAAAGATTTACAAATTTTTTGCACAGCAAATGAATGCAACAGTACAAAAAACGGGAACGAGTAACACTAAAATAATAAATAAGAAAACAAAGCTACAATACTGAGCTAAATGATATAACAAGCTTAGTAATATATTACAAAAAAGTAATTATGATAACACTAAGAATAACAGTAAGAAATGGCTTACAGGCGAATATAATTCGGTACAAAAAAAAGAAAACAAAGAAGGTACTAGCCCCTTACTCAGGCGTTCTTAGGCTTGTCGCGCGTTCCTAAGAACGTCTGCGTGGGTGACTAACAGGGTACTTGAGAAACAGGAAATTGCATGACAGAAACTATCAAAAATAGTGAATGCGACATGAAGCATGAATTCAACAAAAGCTTAAGAGCTAGGCTTCGTATTACAAACTGAGCTTGTATTGTATAACAGAACAAAGCTGAATGAATTTACTAGTGTAATGAAACTGTAATCATGAAAATAATAACTACAAGTGGATAATTTGGCACTAAAAGCACAGAAATCATTGCAACAATGATTTGGAAAATAGGCAAGCAAAACATTACAGTAACTACTTGTGAAAACAATAGCAGATCATACAACAGAAAAATTACATGCTGTGTGACAAAAGTCAAGGTAGATAAATAACATACAACATCTCCGAGGAATTTTGGCCCAATTCTGACCAAATAAACATTCCTCCCCAACTAACCGCAAGTTTATTTAATTCGCTAACTAGACAAAACTATCATGAGGAGGATATGACGAAAAGAGCTGAGAAATGGCCTGTAATTGGCTAAGGATGACATCATCCGCAAACAGCAAGCCTTTCCGAACGTAGCCTGCGAACAGGCTCCCGGTTCGGTTGGGTTTTGGGCGAGATAGCCGAGTGTAGTCTTGGATGAGCGGGACGAGCCGAGAGCGGTCTGGTGAGGAGGGAGTGCGCAGGGGAGCCTGTAGACATTCCATTGATGCCGCCGTTCCATGATACCAGCTCCTGGTATCAAGATCTGATTGGTGAATCGGTGACTGTTGACAGCTCTGAGACAAATATTGACAGATCTTGACAACTGCTTGTAAATTAGCATAATTCTTGCGAGACCGTCAACAACGGCTTCCGTGTGCAATGCACAGTTCACTGAGTGAGGTGCGATATTGCAGAATATAATATCAATCATTGTTTGCATTCGCAACAAACTCAAATAGCCACTTCAGAGAAATTCCCTTGGGACCGCTAGTATTTTTTCTGACATTTATGAGACTGTTTAGTAATGCATGATCGACTGACACCCTAAAAGAAAACATTCGTTGCAAAGGAAGAGTCGTTCATTGATCAGCCTCGCACATGGATGACGAATTAGTACTATCAGTTGATAGTGTGCTAGAGACCACTTTGGAAAACAACAACGCTTTGTTTATAAAGATATCAAGGAAGGAATTTCTATCAATCCAAGAACTTTTCATTGGCATGCGAGGTATGGTGTACAAGAGTGAAGAATTGGAACTCGCCTGCGGAGAAAGTGAAGTGAGGTATCGCAGTCTTTGCTATATAAGGGCCAAGAACAAGCCAAAGAAATACTATGTTGCAAGTACGACTTTCCGCATCCCACCGTCAGAATTTTTGGGAGATAAGGAAGAACTAAAAATTCTTCAATGGTTTATCACCCATAAAAGCAAATTCCTGCGAGAACAGAATAGACTATCAAAACTGCAAGGAGTGAACTTATCAGATGCGGAGTTGAAAGAAGTGGAGGCGTGTTCAGAGGTTTTCGCGCAACAACAGGATCATGATGTAGAACTTTCTGCCCAAATAAATGAGGTGTGACTTGTCTCATTGAGTTCAGGATTTAACTCTTGTCCTTCTAATATACTGAATATGGCAAACTTATTGTGAGGATAACTGGATCTTGAAAACAGGGGTCTAAGCAATTAAATGAGCATTTTGACCTTACACGAAATATTACTCGGTTTAGGAGTAACGTCTTGTACTGGCTTGTCAAAAATGTTATAATACTTGACTTTGATTTGGAGTTTACGCAAAAAAACGTTGTAAATGGTGTCATTTTCTGAAGTACTGTATGCAATTATATGAGACCTTATTTTTAAGTGTTTTTGTTTATTCATGTGTTACTACTTTTTGCATTATTTGATAATGTCAAAATACCAGTATCACTATGAAATGGAGTGTAAGAGTTTTCTCAACAATCAGTTGATAATACCAAATCAATATCATGATAATATCAAAATCTCAAAATGTCAAAATATCATGATAATAGTCAAAATATCACCATGAAATAAAGTATAAGAGTTTTCTCAACAATCATTTGATAATATCAAATCAATATCGTGATAATATCAAAATCTCAAAATATCATGATAATATCAAAATATCACCATGAAATAGAGTATAAGGATTTTCTCAATCATCATTTGATAATATCAAATCAATATCATGATAATATCAAAATCTCAAATCTCAAATATCATGATAATATCAAAATATCACCATGAAATGGGGTATAAGAGTTTTCTCAACAATCATTTGATAATATCAAATCAATATCATGATAATATCAAAATCTCAAAATATTATGATAATATCAAAATATCACCGTAAGGTGGCATACAAAAGGTATATCAACAATCATTTGATAATATCAAAATAATATCATGGTTATATCAAAATCTCAAAATCTCAAAATATTATGATAATATCAAAATATCACCGTAAGCTGGAATACGACAGATATCAACAATCATTTGATATATCAAAATAATATCTTGATAATATCAAAATCTCAAAATATCATGATAATATCAAAATATGACCATAAGCTGGTATACGAAAGATATATCGACAATCATTTGATAACATCAAAATCATGATAATATCGAAATCTCAAAATCTCAAAATATCATGATAATATCAAAACAATCATTTGATAATATCACTAGTAATAGTTATCACTAAAGCTGCCCCCGCTTTCTTTTATTTCTGCTCATTGAAACAAAAATATTGAACGTTATTGTTCTAGTCGGATACTAAAAAAAACAATTGTCTTGATATGAACTCTTTTTTATATAAGAATATATTTTGATGTGACATCTTGGCCTCGCTACGAAAAGTGGTGTCCAGAGCACATGCACAATGTGCTGAACGCGATCCAGATCCAGAAACCAAACACTTGTACTTGATAGCCTAATAAATTCTAAATAAAACGAAAATGCCATAAGCTATAATGTAAGAATAATACAAGAATATTTTCAGCCTAAAATCGGCAGAAAAATAAGAATATTCAGTCTGGGCCGGAAAAATAACATCCTTAGAAAAGAAAAGAGTGTACGAGCAAACGTATCTCGAAAGCACAACAGAGGTGAAATGTAAACAAAAGTATCGCGTTACAGTCGCCATATATGCAAATTAGAGTCAAGCTTTTTGTCCTCAATGAAAACGCAGCAAAACATTGACATTTGGATCCCTGCCGTAAGATTACTCAGTGAAAATAAGCCATCCAAATAAACGAGATGCCAAAGGAATATTTCAAACTTTATTCCTCCCGAGCTAACATTTGAGAGAACCTAAAACATATCTTGCAATATCAAGAGAAAAAAACTGGCAAAAAAAACAGAGGTGTCAAACTCTGCAAATTACAAGCGGAT